>VDFB02014725.1:0-14406 GCA_007258455.2 Sequoia sempervirens | reverse complement strand
ACCTTCATGATGATTGAAATAGCTATTCAGGATAGATGTCCAATCTCTGAATCATGGCTGTAAAGGCTTAGTTATAAAATCATTGTAGGAGGCCAACACTAACACAGTTTTTCCATTGTCTAGGGTCATATTTCTGCTATTAATTAAACAATTCTTAATTATTTGATTAATTCATTTCTCCATTACTCCTGATTAATTAAATAAATTATATTTATTTAATTATGCCACTAATTTTATGTTTCCTCTATAATTAAATAATCTTTATTTATTTAATTATTACCACTTTCTATTATAGTTAAAAAATTATGTCAATTATTTAATTATTCATTTTAGTCTTTTTTGACACAAATTAATTAAATCTTATTTAATTAATGACTTGCCTTTTTGCTCACCTTTTTGGATTAGATTTCCATTTAATCAAAAAGATAACTTGACTTTTCCTTTTGTAAGTAAATAATGTTTTTGAAAAGGAAAAAACAGGTTTTACAGGGACCTGAAACCGCAGAGTTTAAACAACAAAATATAACAGAAAAAGTTCAAACAAGCAAACGGCTGTCCCAAAAAGGAAACGACAGCACAACGAGACAACAGGGCCCAAAAAAGGACCGCCCAAAAAACTAACAACAAACACCACCGCACTACTCCAAGGTGTTCAGTAACTCCTCAGCCTCCTTTTCAACATCCTTCATATTCTGTAACCCCTGCTTGAGAATTTGAGCTGTATGTGACGAAGTCAGGGTCTTCCTCTTAATGTTAGCCCGTGTACGAGTTGAAATCCCTTCACCAGCAGATCTGCTGCCTCCCCTATCCGCAACCAAATCCACGACCAGCGAAACCTTTTTGTTTTTTTCAAGCTTTTCCACAATCGCATTGATGATAATGGTGTTATGCCTAGCAATTTTGTGATTGTTCGCTACAGTGGCCCTAATGTTTTGGCCAATCTTGGACATACTGCACTCGATACTAGTCAATCTTTCCTCTTGTGATTGCTGTCTTTTCCTTGGTAAGGGAGTTTTCTGTCCTTCATTCTCTCTATGACTCTAGCTAATATTCTGCTCCAAGTCCATGATCCTATTGCTAAGATCAGTATTACTGCCTTTCAAATCACAGACTTCCTTCTGGGTCCACTTGAGAACAGTGAAAAGGCCCTCCGTACTTTTTTCTTCCATACTCACCATGTCCTCAGGTTTGAGCTTATTCAGGGCCAAATTAATTTCATCCTGAATAGGGGAATCATAAGGTCCATTCCCAAATCTTCTAGACACCGGGGCACTAAGGACCAAATCCTTACTGACCATGGGCTTATCAGAGAGGATTTCCATTGAATTCTCAGAATACGAAACAAGTTTCGTAACAGGGGTACCTTTTAAACTAGGAGACAAACCCGGAGTAGGGCAACCAGGAGATGGCTGGGGATTAAAACAAAGTGGCGAGGCAAAACCCAGACTAGGGCACTCCTGTAGAGGCTACAATTTAGGACATGACAGCGGGGTAGACTCCTTAAGGGTTTTCTGACAAGACGGGGACTGGGGAGCAGTGGTATCAGGACCAACAGGAACACAAGCAGGGGGGGCCCGGGGGTCGATTTCCCTACTACTTTCTATCTCCTCATCATCCAAGTCTTTAATTTCAATAGTTTTTGGCAAAGCAGGTAAATTTTGAAAATGCTCAAAAATGAGCCTAACAAGACTAAGGTGAATAATAGTAGTCCTCCTAGAGTTTCTTTCAACTTCATCAAGGTAATTCTTCAAAGAAGAGAATAAGTAAAAAGGCAGAGAGATACAAACCTTGTGATGGAAGTGGTTCAGAATGGCAAAGTGGTAGCCATAAACTCTGGTGAAGCGTCCGTCAACCGTGATATATTCCATAATAACTCTTAAAACTTTCTTCCAGATAGATTTGATGGACTCAACATCAAAGTAGCTATGGGAAACCTTAACCATCTTAGCTTTCTCCTTGTCATTTTAGGAAATTTAATGACCACTTCATTAGAGAATCGTCAGTCCCGATAGAATTTCACACCCTCAGTCGAAAGACCAGTTATCTCACCGATTAAGTCCTCATTCAGCTTAACATTCCTGCCAAACAACACAATCTCACCATTTTTCTAGTTTTTAACAAAATAGTCCAACATCCCCTCGTCTGTACCATGGAGCTTTTCCATATACGGGACCAAGCCTCCCTTTTCAATTCTTTCCCACGCTTTGGCGTTCTTTCTGTGCTCCTGAAAACTGCTTGGCTCCACACGTTTTCTTTCTCTACCCATATTCAAAGCTCTGTTTGACAACACTCTACAGTTGCTCTGGGTCCCGTTTAGGCATATTTTAACAAACACCCAGAAAGCGTGCCAGAGACTCTTCTTGAAAAAGAAAATGACGTCGGTCCCATCAAATCTAATGAAATCGACGTACCTGATCTTTATCCGTTTCATCATGACGAAGACAGACTTCTCTTCCATGCACTGAATCATAATAAATTAGCGCTTTCACTTCAGGATGGAGGTAGTCATTCTTCCTCCACGTGTTTTCCCCACCCTTCTTAACCCCTTCATTGGCGAAGTAATCCGCCACCTTATTGGCTTCTCTATAGGTGTGGGACACTTTCACTTTATCAAATTTACTTAATAAGATTTTAGTATCTTCGATCCATTTTTTGATGGTCCACGAGGGGGGGGTAAGCCCAAGAATGCAATTTATTATATTCAATGAATCACCCTCCAACCAAAGACATTTAATTAAGTAAGTAATGTTTCCATTATTTAATTATGCACTTTCCTCTTCGAACTAATTGATTTTGTTGAAAAATCATTCAATTTATTTATTCTCCTTCACTTTCAATCTTATCCCATCTCAACTCATCTAATTTTAGCCATTGATCAAATTAATGTCTTTTTAATCTTGACCATTCATTTAAAATTGTCTTTTCTATAAAAGAAACATATCACTTTCATTTTAATGATCTTAGAAAATCCAAAATTAGGCTAAAATAATTAAGATCTCTGATATTTTGATAGGCGTAGACATAAAATTTAATTACACTTATGTTATGAGGGAATTAGTTGCTTAGAAGCAAAGTGGAGGAGGGTAATAGAGGTGATTCAATGGAAGCATGAAGACTTTGGTAACGACATTTCATTATTTTATGTTTTATGCTTTCTTTTATTCTCTATTACTTGATTAGGATCTTTAGGATTTAAGTTTAATGATTTACAATATTTAATCTTGGTTTTATATTCTTGATCACATCCATAATGGTCAACACCAACAAGACATAGACTTCAAAAGAAAATTCAACAAATCCAAATACCAATCAACCTCAACCCATGGGAAACTAACCACATACCATTCTTACCAACAATCCATAAGCCATAGTCATTCATCCATATACCCTCACTATCAAGAGTCATTTGGCACATCCATTAGTCATCTTTATCCTAACCTTGACAAGGGAAATTAAGCTTCCATAAATCCATTCTGAGACTCCACATCCTATCCTAACCAACCTTCCACTAATCCATTCCAAGCCTCTACCTCCTATACTAGTCAACGTTCGACTAATCCATTCCAATCCCCTACATACTATCTTAACTCATCATCCAATAGTCCATTCCAATCCACTACATCCCAATCTACTATACCATCCAATAAGACCATAATAATTAATGCTCTCTAAGGACGACTAGCAAGGAAACTTGTTCAACTCTAAAATGACAAGAAAGTTAGACAATCTAGTCAAATTGCTACTCATACACCATCTAGCCATCTATCATAATCATGTATGCCATTGCCTACCAATCCCAAAAAGGTTCTCACCATTGGAACTCCATCATTGCCATGTCCAAATATTGAGTCCCTTAAAGAAAATCATATCATTCCATTTCCTAAATCATTAGACATACGTCAAGAGCATGATCCAAAGGCACGATGAAATAAACCTCAAAACAAATCAAGATCAAACTATCCATGATAGCCCAATCGTAGATCAAAATATTAACCCTTTTCATGAAATCCACATTTCAACCACCTCCACCATTACAGATGAGACAATTTATCCCATGAAACAAAAAAATGATCTTCCTTTAGAACACGAGTCTCCTATTCTAGACATATTCACAAATGATCAAGCTATAGCTGAATTCATAGGACTCTATGACAATGACCATAAAGATGGTTTCAACATCAACTTGGAAGCACCAATAGAATCATTTGAATCTAATATGTCAAAAAATCAGACCAAATATGTTAATTAAAAACCTATCCCACATGTCAATGAAGCTAAGACATCCTATCAAATAGGATCATCCGCTTTCATCAAAGTAGGCTTTCTTGCAGAAGAGAATATTCCAAGTAATAGTTTCCAAATACATAATGATGGTTTAGCATCTTGTTTTCAAAGAAAAAATACCCCATCGCAAACAAAATCTTTCAGGGCATGTAGTATCAAGGAAAAGGACTAGGCCTACATGAGTGAGGAAGTCTAGAACCAGTACAGTTTTAGGAAAATTTTAGACATTAAGGTCTTGGCTATTCTTCAATCAAAAAATATAATGATGTTAGTGGCACATCCTCAATATTGGGGGAAACTTTATCTAATACAAACATCAAAATGGGGGCCATGAGTAGTTCTTACCATAAGGTTGTTGCCAACACTCCTTCCATCCACACCATAAACCATCATTGCAACATGAATAAACCTTCCATTTGGAGCCAACAAAAATAAAATTATTATAGATCCAAAGTTCAAAATAAAATGTCAAAGGCTATTAAATCAAACAAAAATCCAAGAAGAAAAATAAAGTTAAAATGGATCAAGCAAAGAAAATATTCAAAATATAAAATTCAATCAAAATGTGGAGGCACAAGAAAAGAGGTTTCCCACATATAAAAAATGTCCACCTCCTTAAAAATGGTCACCACATAAGGAATATAAAAGTGTTGGTTCTAAACATTATCCTAATCCAATATCCAATCTCCATCATCCATCACCCCAAGTTTGGTGAATGAAAATTCCTACATCTAAAATGCCAAACACATCTACCATCATCCATAATAATCCTACATCACATCTAAATTCTAAAAGACATAACTCATGAATCCATCACATCTTGGCAGCAACTCTTTATCATAAGGACTCCCATGGAACTCTATCACGATGTGTGTATAACAATAAGGCTAACCTGAATATTAGAAAGGATCACAATGACATTGATTAGTTGTATGCAAGCGCTATGATCCTGAAAAGACAACTAATTTGCAAAGGTCACTATTGACATATTATGACACCGAAATCTATAACAAAACCATCAATGGATTTAAAACATTCAATAACCAGCTAAAATAGCAAGGCCATCTAGAAATATCAAAAATACCAAAAAAATAGAAAAAAAAAATCAAAAAAATCATCAACTTGATGAAAACCTGACAAACATGTGTCTTGGTGACACCAAAAAAAAAGAAAAAGAAAAAAAGAAAAAATAAGTAAAGAGAAAAAATTCGTCCAATAGTGGAAACCATTGTTATGGTGCTCTGGATAAGTACCATGATGAGAACCTGACAAACATGTGTCATGTGTAAGAGAAATTATCTATGTGGACCATTACCCTTGGCGGCAAGTTGTCTCATCTCCAATACCCTTCGCATGGAATTTCTTATGACATTCTCGTGACATTTCCATCTATCCATTTAATCTATATCATTTTCCATCCATTTTCCCAGCTAATTTGATCTTGATAAGGACTGTGGTATAGACATAAATCATGCTTTGAAAAAACTCTTGACATGTATATCCTTTGTTCATACACTATCCATGAAATATCATGTCATTACCTTCATATCCTCATTATCCCTATGCGACATTTTCCTTGGAGACCAAATAATAATTCTTCCAACCCATAATCCTTATGTCTCATATCATTTACCAAAATCAATCCATTATCCTTCCATACCAATTTATGGACTTGGCTTTCCCTTTTTATTGGTTTAAGGCTTCTAATCTTCAAATCCAACATCCTTCCATCATCCCATTCAATCTAGAAAATAAGTCATTCCAAATGCAACAAACCTAATCCATACAATCTTGCTATGCAACCTAGTACATCATCCAAAACATTCCTTGGCTTTGTTCCTAGCCTTTCTGCAAACCTTGGTCCTTTAGTTACATTATTATCATCCTTACGTTGTTTCAGGATGTGTCCTTCCCACATCAAACAAACGTTGTCATCATCATCATCACATGTCATTCTATTTTCAGCTTGACTAGGGGCAAGATCATGTGTTTCCTTATATTCTTGTGCATTCTTGCTCACTTGCTTATAGGCATAATTCACTTGCATTTTTCATGATCCTTATAGTTACCATCCATAATAAATACATCTCCACACTTTCCCATGTCATCCATAATAATATCTTCTTGTTCTTTCCATAACCTCAAATGATTTTCATTATGTCCTTCATACCCACCCTTAATCCATCCCATCCCTATTGGTTAGTCCTATACCTAACTAGCGGAAATTTCCTAACACTTGGCTTCATTAGATTCTACACTTGTCATTGGAGGTCAAAACATTCAAAAATGACAAAGAATAAAAACATTTGAAAAATACAAAAAAATCAAATATCCACAAAAAGACAGAAAAATCAAAACATTTGAAAAAGACAAAAAAAAAAATCACAAATAAAAAAATAAAAAATAAAAAAAATCATAAAACTTCAAAATCCAAAAAATTCAAAACATGTCAAAACCCAAAAACATTCAGACAACTTTCAAAAAATCTCAAAAATAGAGTCAAAGTCAGTCATGTCAGCCTTTGTCATTGTCAAACTACGTTGCCTCTACGATTGGATGCAGGTAAGGCCATTTGTCCATGTGCCCTTGAGGAATTAGGTTAGTCCTTTAGGTGTTGTCAAATAAAATCATGATTTGATCATTTTTCATTGAAACAAAGTCAAGGGTCATGTCAAACTATGAGGTCTCTGTGCATTGCTACGTAGCAAGGCCATTTTTTGATGAACCCCGGAGGCCTCCTAGGTCAGTATTTTAGGGTTCATCAAGTCAATCAAAATAAATCAAACACTATCAACTTGAACATGAAATAATCATCTAAACTTCAAACAAAAATCTTGAATCAACAAGAAAAGCAAGCCAACAAGTCTCCAAGTCCAATTAGTCATTTGTCAAATCAATTAAACCAGTCAAATCGATCAAAACCAATGGTCTTATATAGGATGCATGCATACTTCTTCAAACTAGACCTTGTCACTATCACACATTGGCATTTGCCTTATACAGGTAGTTACATGATCGAAATCAGAATTGACATGTTATACAACATGTTTCTTCTCCTAAAACTAGGCCTTGTCAAAATAATCAACCCATCACTCACTTAGTCACTGAACACACTGAAAAACGTGTATTGGTAAATAATTTGAATGAATGTTGACCTTGTTGGTCTATTTTGTCTTATATTTTGGATTTAATTCGGTCATGTTACTAGCTACCTTAAAGATGTACCATAAAGGATTTAGAGGAGAGATGATGTCTCATGACCCATCTTTTCTTTGATTACTGTCTATGGTTTGTCTTGACAAAAAGACTAGGGCAACATGACCCTTAGTATGAGTTAGGACATTCCTTATCTACGATTGTATGTTTTATAGATGGATGACCTTCCACACCTTAGTCTATGTCATACCATGGTGTTTGTTGTACATTTTTCATATTTTATTTCCCAATGATGATTAAATGCAAAATCCTGGCATAAAAAAATATATATCTGCAAATTATCTTAACTAGCACTATCTCAACATCCATGTCTTCTATGCTAACATCCATGTCTCCCATCCTAACATTTCTTCTTCCCCTTATCTATTTTCCTCTCATCCATTTCAAGAGCACACTCATGTTCTTTGAACCCACCTGTCCTCTCGAGGGGGCATACTACTACCTCCTCATCATTCTTCCTCACCCTACTTACATCGGGGCATGTTGATTAAATTTCTTTGACACAACGTGATAAACTGTATTGTATCAAAGAGGAGAAAATGTAGACACTGAAAATTATCACTAGGCCTTAGACTTTATTAAAACCCCTTTTCTATCCTTGATAATTAAATAATCTTAATTATTTAATTATTATTTAATGTCGTGAAGTCTTCTATTAATTAAATAATCTAAATTATTTAATTAATTCATTTTATCCTTCTATGTCCTCTTTTGATTAATTAAATAAATTGTTATTTATTTAATTGCGTCACTAATATCTTTGAATTCTATGATTAAATAAATTTATATTTATTTAATTATTTTTCACTTTCCACTATAATTAAATAATTATGTTAATTATTTAATTATTCACGTTTAGCTCTTTTTTGTCACAAGATAATTAAATTTTATTTAATAATTAAATGGCATGTTTTCTTTCATTTTTTGAATTAAATTTCTATTTAATCAAAAAGTTAATTTTCCTTTTTCCTTTACATTTAAATAATGTTTCCATTACTTAAAAATGTAATTTCCTTCTCAAATTGAAGTGATTTTTGTAAAAAATAGTCAATTTCCTCACTCTTCCACTAGTCTCATTTCTATTTTATCTTGTCTCGTCTAATTTCATCTATTGATTGAAATAAAAATCATTTAATCTCGATCATCCATTTCGCATTTGAGTCTCTATAAATGATGCCTACCACTATCATTTTAAGGAGGAAGTTTATCCAGAATTATACTGAAGCTACATCTTCAAACTTTTTCTATCATCTACTAAGGCTAATATTTGAATACTCGACTGAGGGAAACTATATTTACAGTAGAATGGAGAAGGATAATGTAGGTCATTCAATGGAGGAACAAATATTATGGTGATATTGTTCTTTGTTATTTCCTTTCATGCACTTCTTTTTTCTTCATTATTAGATGAGGATCCCATAATTAATGTTTGAATGCATACTTTCTTAATTCTGGTTTTTCATGATCACAACATCTTTAGGGATATACATGAAATCCAAATCCTTTGGGTTGGATTCCCAAGAAAAATCCAAAACTAAGGGTTGGAAAATACCTAAAGTAGATACAAATATGAGCATGTTATAACACACTCATGTTTGTGTGGAGAAAATATCTATTGCTTTTCTTCTCTCTCCCTCTATCATCCTCTCTCTCCCCCTTTACCTGTTTGTAGACCTCTATATATCTATTTTACTCTCTCTCTCTCTCTCCATATTTCTCTCCATTACTGATCTTTCCTGACTGATTCGACGGATCTGACGATTTTTGATGCCTGATATTTCTTTATTCCCGGTTCTTTCGACGGAGCGAGAATGATTTCCTGTTAATTTATGCTGACGGGTCTTCTTCCGAGAGCGATTTTGATGACGGATTTCGACGATCTCTTTATGTCTGACTTCGAGATCCTTTTTCCTCGGATCTTTGATTCCGAGACGTGATCTCGATCCTTTCGACTGATCTTTCGACGCTCGATTCTCGATTTTTCCCGAGATTTCTGATTTCGATCACTGACTGATCTTGATCGATCGACTTTGATTGACTCGATCGATCTGCCCGATGTCCTGGTCGGAGACGTCTCGATCCGATCTTTGATTGATTTCGACGCGGATTTTTCGACTTTTTGTCGATCGGATTTTTGATTTTGATCCGGATTTTGATCGATATCGAGCGCGTTTTTGATGCCTGCCGATTATGTCGACCTGATTTGACGATCTTTTTTCGACTAATTTTAACCGGATTTTGGTTTTGATCTTTGATGATTTCGACTTTATCCTTCGACGCTTTGTCGTCTTCGCATCAATTTTATCCTTTTCCTTTACTCCTGGCATGGATCCGAGATAACCCACATGCTTGGATTTAACTTGTAATCTATACTTTATCCAACATGGAAACCACTTTTCATGGAATTGACATTTAAATATTAATCATTTTTTAATAATTCCACCAAATTTTCTGGTTTTTTCAATGTTGAAGAACCAAATTGCATGTTTTTAGATTGGATTTGATATTATGAACTAATATTTTCATGGTTTGAAGATTTGTAATTATAATTATCATGTTTGTGTTTGAATTTGATAACATACAATCTTTTTTTCATATTTTATACTAATTCTATTATTACATCATAAGAAGGAACTTGGTGAAAAACTCAAATATTGGAGGAGTGTGAACCCAAAAAATGAGCTAGAAAATTGTCATGTAATTAAGAAATCAAATCCCAAAGTTCAAGGTATTCCATATTTTCCTTTGTCCCTTTTGTTCATGCCCCCTTCTAATCATAGTTCATGTACAACATGTCTTAGTGCTAATTAACTTAATTGCATCCCAATTGTTATCCCTTCCATGGTTCATATCCCCTCTCTTTCCAATAATTTTTTATTTTGTCACTAACTTCATTAATTCTCATAAATTTTTCATTATTACACTCACTTATCCAAGCTAATATCAATCAACATCATAAAAGTTATAGCTTTTACAAAAAAAAATATTTCCCATGTAATTCTATAATTTAATATATTGTAAGTAGGCCTCCAATCCCTACAACCCTTCAAGTTATGGAACTTCAAAATTTGGGAGAATATTTTTAGCTTACGAAGTATAAACCTACCTCTAATTCTTGAAAGTTTTGAACTTGTGAAACTTTAAAATTCATGTGAAACTTTGCAACCTACAAAACATAAGCTTTCCTATAATCCCCATAAGTCTCCAATGTTAGCCTATAGAATTGTTGTTTCCTAATAGTGCACCCTTGCTGAGTGAACTTAGCCTATTGGTAAAACATTGGAAAGCTTCCCTAATTATGGGCTCAGATGTTGGAATCTAACCTCCAGAGTAAGATGGCTCTTATGGTACCCACCTAAACAAAACTAATGTTTTAGAGAGGAAAGGGTAAGGAGGAAACATAAACTGAAAACTAATTCCTATGGTGATGCACCAAAATGTTATCTAAAAACTGTAAAGCTACTTTTACACATAGTTTAAATTAACAACAAATCTTGACATGCACAACACAATACTTATATGTCTTTGCATCAATATTTCATAAGGAGGATATAATGTATACAATCCTAGAAGGAAAAAAACTTTTGACAACTCAAATCACTTGCCTCTCAACACAACTTATAACTTGAAAATACATATAATTTATGCACAAAGGTGCTACTAATGAGACATAACAACAAGGAATGAGATAAGTTCACAAGTAATTGCATCAATCATTCAAATTCACACAATAGAGTGGAGAATTAAGAAGAAAAAATTGCTTATTTTCATTGATCTCCAAGGTGTAAACTGCTAATACATGTTTGTAAAAAATGAGTTATAAATACTGTCTTCTACTGAAAAGTACTTCAAAAGTCATAATGTAGAAAAAAGATAATGATAAGAACTAACTTCAAAAATGAATTTTGAATTTACTTTATGCTTTTCCAAATGGTTGCACAAAAATAGGAACTAGAAACTTCCTTGGTTGTGCATAGCCAAAAGCCTAAAATCTAGCCCATAAACCCACTCCAAAAAGGATAATAGATGAAGAAAAGGTCAAGCCTTGACCTCTCATATAATAAAGGCATCAAAAAATTCTTCTAGATGCTTTCAATTCCCTCCAAAACCAAGTCACAACAACCCCTACATTCTTGGAACTTGTATGTCAACTTCTTCCAACCTCACCTATATGCTTGGCATAACCATCAACAACCCTTATCTATCCCCTTTTACCATATATTTGATGTGTTCAATGCACCTTTATCTTGCATTATACACAACATTAAATAAAGTGATTTATAATTTCATCACTTTAATACATTTGTTTTTTTACATTTCAAATTTAATGCAAAACAAAGGTCGACCATGTTTTGAAAGATGTATGCACAAGGAAACTTGACTTAGACTTTGCACAATATGACAAAGAACACAAGGAATAATAACTCATAACACAAGGCATTAGTTATGAAGAAGAAAAATAAAAAAACAAAGTTAAAAAATTCCCTTTTGGTTGTCAAGCAACTTAGGGTTTTTGAAACCCTAACACCAAAGCCGCAACCAAACACTCGTTTCACAATTTATTTCTCTTTTTTGCATCCTCTAAAAACTTGATAGTGCTGCCATGTCTGAAATTCATGGAGTCTTAGGAGGGTTTGATGGTTCTGGGCCATATTGGATAGGTTCATGGATTCTCTATTGTCACTGCCATTCTGGTGAGTTACCCTTTTGTTACAAAATGTTGAGATCTTTCTTCTAACTGTGACAAAAAAGCTTGTGGTGCTCTATTTTTTCAAGAAGAAAAATGAATTAGAAAAATTATTCATGTATCTAGGAAGACAATCCCTCAGGAATTCTTGCATATTTCCCTTTAATTGACCCGACTGCATACTGTCATTATGACTCCTTCAACTGTGATGCTTTTGATTCATATATAGAATGACACATACCAATCAATAGTGACACCTTCAACATAAAGCTTGAATGCAAATTATCTTCCTCGAATCCATGATTTTCTCTTTGGTCTTAACACTATCCTCTTGATAGTCTCATTACTGTGCATCAAATAAGGCCTTTTAATGTTATTGTATAGTTTACATGAATGTTCTCTTAGCCTGTGACCATCCTTTAACTGTTACACTATGTTGCAATATTTTGTGGTTTCAAAAGTGCCCTCATGTAGGATTGATGTCTAATTTCTTTTAATCTAGTAATCTACACAATCACGATTCCTTCAAGCTTAATGTATTTTGTAAGGTGACTATATAATGGGTTTTCCCTATATTTTCCCTTTTGTGAGATTGTTGTTCTTTGAAGCTGCTGTTGCCTTTGGGATTCATGTTGTCATGTCTTTGCATTCTTAACTTGAATGCTCCTTAATCTTGTCATATGTTCTGAGTATAAAAGATTGTCAAAAACCTACTTATGTAATGGATGTTGAAATCTTCTTGATGTGTAATGATGAACAGACACTCTTTCTCCTCTCTTAAACCAAGAGGGCAACATGTTGGGCTCAACCCTAGCCCATTTTACTCCACATGTTGTGATGTCAAATGAAAATAATCCAACAATAAAAATTTCACCTATACCTGCACAATGAACAAACATGCTAGATAAAACAATGAAACTCAAATTTTGATGGGAATTGATGATGATCTACTTTTTCTTGATATTTGAGATGCTACAAAACTATTTCAATGCTTTATGAGAATAAACTATATATTTTTTTATGTAGTATATGCAAAGAATATGGGTTCCAAGCTCTAACACAACTTTCCTCATCCCTTGTAGGCATTTCAAGCAGCAACAAGTCAACTTTTGTTCCAGCCAAGTGAGAGGGACTGGAGTGAGGATGCAACAATTCAACTTAGGGTTCATCATTTAGGTAATGAAGGATCCCTACTCTTTCCATATGCTCTTTCTTTTCTATTTATTCAAATGTGTAGTTTATGTATTATATTGTATTGAAATAGTTATTCCCATAGCTTGTGTGGGACACCATACATTTGTAACTATCAATAAAAGATACAATTTATGCAAAAACTTGTGCAATCTTTTCTCCTGTAAACACTTACATAATAAACTATAATTCATTTGATAATAATTCTGTGCATATAATGGTGAACACTTAGCAGAAAATAATGTGTACCTTTTATATTTAGTTGCAAATATTGTTCCAACTCTACCTAATTGAGTTGAAAGAAAAATTAGGTAACATTTTTGGTGACATATGCTAAATTCTTGCCTGCTAAGCATCCTAGACCAATTGCCTGAACTTATCCATTAGGCACAGAGTCAAAAGGAACTTGACAAGACTTAGTAAACAGTCTTGTATACTATTGTAACTCATCCAAAATAGTGCATAACACCTTCAACTCTTATTCCACCTACCAAAAGACTAACTCCTCATATTGAATTTCATGAACCAACAACTCATTACACTATTTAACATCTTGTAGCTTTCCCAAATCTTGTGTTATCATAGACACATCTTCTTATTGCTTCAAATCTTCATCCTTGTCAACAAAACAAGGTAGCTAATCAAATGAGAAGATCAACTCTTCCTTCTAATCCCCATCCATTTTCCTTGCACCTTTTTGTTCCAACTGATCACCCTCAACTTCTATTTGCAAAAGTTTTTATTTTTATTATTCACACAATTCATAGGATCATAAACAGTAGATATTTCTTTTGATTCCTCATAACTGACCTCACAAGTGGCTTCCACTTGAGGAAAATCCTCAGTCAGTTTTGAGTCTTGAATTGAAAAAATACTCTTATTTCACTACTACCTCGATCTGCTCCTATTTGGAATGATCATGCATCTCCTCAAAAGATTTGGCGAGTGTTGATAGAGGATTGGATAGCATAAGAGACTTTGGTAACTCTTGAGGAAGAGAAGAAGTGACTTAATTCAAGCTTGGGATT
>VDFB02014724.1:65976-114675 GCA_007258455.2 Sequoia sempervirens | reverse complement strand
CAAACATCCTTCTCTTGTGCTGAATCGCATTAAATTGTTCAAAGTTTGTATCTGTAACTTTCCTCCACTTCGAGGACAACTGTGATTCTGGATAAAATTCCTTCAGGACTTCCTTGACTTGAGATTTTCTGACTCCACCTCCCACATTCTTTGGAGAAGACATTGTGCCTGTAAGAAACTCGAAGTTAGAGAATTTTTTAATAAATTTGCAAAAAGGCGATTTCTTGGCTGGAGAAATTTTAAAAAATTAATTAAAAATCCAGAACTTGATTAAAGGCTGCATGAAGAATAAATTCTTAAATGAAATCGATTTGCCTTTATTATTTTCAAAGAGCATTCGTGGAATTTTAAATAATCTTTTGGATTTTTAAAGGTTTATACTGAAGTTTTCTCCAATCTTTAATGAAAAATCCAATTCCCCTTTCAAAATCGCCAAAGGTAACCTGCAGTTGTTTGAAGGAAATCTGGAAATGAAGAGGAAAAATCCAATTCAATGTTCTGGAACTCAAGAAAATCCACTTGCAGTTGAAAAAAGACGTCTTTTCTTGGGAGAGCTCTGCCTGTGAAGAAAGTCGACTTTGTAAATAATAAAATAATGAGCTCACTAGATTGTCTTTGATAATAAAAACCTTCCCAAATTGTTTTAGGTCGATTTCTTTCTCTCATTGGTTGCATTTTGCTTTAAAAACGAAAAAGCAATCTTATCCTGATCTTTGACTTTTCAAACAAGGCGTCCCTTTTGGCTTGGTGATTAAGTTTTAAAATAAAACTTTAAGTTTTTCTTTATTTTTTGCCTTTAGCAAAATTCGACCTTCAACTGGACTTCTTGACTTTTCAACTGGAATTTTGACTTCTCAAAGTGACTTTGCCTTAGAAAAAATTTGATTCCACCTTGAGAAAATTCGACTTCCAACTGGATTTTTCACTTCCCAACTGGAATTTTCACTTCACTCAATTTCCTGAAGTCCAGTTCAATAATTTTTTATGCCTTAGTCGATTTTTACTTTGTCCAACTGGAATTTTCACTTTGTCCAACTGGATTTTCTTGAAGAATGCGAATTTCCTCAAATAGATGAATTTTACTTGGATTTTCCCTTTGATCAATGGATTTTCGAACTGGATTTTCTAAAGTTTCAACTGGATTTTCTCAAGGGCGTACCTCTTCCAGACTTAGGCGAATTTTGCCATGATCTACTTGCTTTTTAGTTGATTTTTCAGTGATTTTCCCTCAAAGGCGTGATCTTATCCAGTTGATTTTTTGACTTTGCATGCGCTTTTTCCTCGCTTTTCTCATCTTGCATGCGCCTTTCTCTGCTTTGCATGCGCCTTTTTCTCTGCTTTTCTCATGATTTTTCGATTTTTTGCTTGATTTTTGCTCGCTTTTTAGTTCCAAAAATGGAAACTTTTGACTCAAATGCTAATGACACCCTGTACTTTCTAAAAATAGAAACTTACTAAAAATAGAAAAAAGCAAAAAGCAACTTTCTAAAAATAGTAAATTCCAGATTGGGCCAGAAATGCCGAAAACGAAAAAAGCAAAAAAGCAAAAAAGCAGAATCCCTAAAAAATAGGAAGTGTCAGAATTGAGCGAAAGCACAGGCGATCCTCGTCTGCAGGGCCTTCTAAGCACTTCCATGACGTTTACGTTCAGTTTCGGGCTCAAACTCCCAACTTGGCTCGGATGATGACCCCAGACCTTGGCATGAAATTCCCAGGCATCAGAGACTTATGAAATTGCCACTCAACGCTAAACCCTAAGAGCAAACCAGTGAGGGTCCCCATTAGCAATGGGGCGATGTGTGAAAAAGGTCACAACAGGACATTAACATCAACAAGGTTAAGCTTTGGTGAAATTGAAACTATTAAGGTAATCTTTAATAAGGATCATTCTTAAAGGTTCAGGGGAAAAATGCCAAACTATTCATTGTTGAAGGCAAGTAATGAGTGGATCAGATGCCAAGATTGCTCAAAAACAGAGTTAAGTCTTCATCTACAGGCAATTTCATGGCTTAAGTAGTTTATTCTTCATTTCTAGACACCTAATGTTACAGAATCTTCTCATTCAAATTGATTTTCATATGGCACAATTTCTTTAGATATTTGCTTAGGTTTTTGATATGGTGATTTTGTGGGTCTTCTCCAAATTTTTGTGTCTTTGATATCTTTGATAATTTTGTTTTTGCCTTTGTCTATCAGTTTGATTTCTTGGTCATTTATTACTGATACACCTATTTACATGTTTACACATTCATGAATTTCTAGGTGCCATATACTCCATTTTTTATTGAAATTCTTGCTGTGTGTGTTCAATGTAACATTTTGGAAGTTCAGGAATGGGGAAGGCATTCCTACAATTTGGAGGACATTTATAGGGATGTCCCTCCCTCTAGGTATGCTATGGGGATGCCCTGGCATACCAGGATCCCTCGACCGTTTGGGCATGTCATGACGTCACTGATGGCCTTATTTAAAATTAAAAGAACTGTTAAAAAAGGAAAAAGTAGACAGTAGTTTATTTTCCAGTGTTTTGTTGATAAATCCATCATATTTGTATTGATGATATGCATTTTATTTGTTTGATTGTGAATATATTGTTTGGTAAATGCTTGGTACTGTAAAAGTTTTCTCTTATACCATGTTCTGTTTTTGTTTTTGATCTACTCTGTAACAGGTTCCAATTTCACATATTGCATAGGATTCCTCACTATTTGGAGGCTTACTAACGATTTTTCATTGCATACTTCATTTATAAGTTGCCTTTATTGAAATAAATGATAATATACTAAAACACCTTTCTTTCTGACATTTGGGATCTGGGGTACTCAGCTAAAATCTATCCCTCACAGGCACGTAAATTTCACACTAAGAAAGTTTTTACTGAATAAAGTACAGCAACTGAATATTCTCGTTTGTTAGAGTCAATGAATAATAGAGGAAAGACAAAGCAATGCCATACCAGGCTAATTTCCTAGTTTCCATGCTTTAACATTGTTTACAGGTGGACTTGGATTACACTATTCTAACATGTAGAACTTTGGATAATCAGTTGGCTCAATGGAATGCCGTTGAAATTTTCATTTCTTTTAGTTTGTTTAAATTAATTTGTATTTAATAAATCTAAATATAATTTTAAAATCTGTCCTCCCTGGCCTTCTCCAAAATCTGGAAATTCTTTAGCCGTTTCTCAAACCATGTCCCTGTCTCTAAGCTCGGAGAAACATTGCATTGGATGCATATTTGAACCTTCAAAATGTAAATCATTCTCTTTATGTATGTTGTCCTTGGTGCAAACTTGGATATGTGATATTGCTGCAATATCAGTTTCTATCTTGCAGCTTTTTGAAAGTATGTATTAATGAACACATTTTGATGGATGATTGTGTAATTACTAATTAATTCTTATACTTGATTTGCACTTTTGAATTCTTTGTTTTTTCACTATAGGTCTTAATTGATGTTTTCACATGCAGGGAAGCATGAAACAGCTTGCAAAGGATGCTTTCTGTTCTTTTGTACGTGCATATGCTGCTCATCGAGGCGACCTCAAAAGGATATTTCAGGTGAAGAAACTTCATCTGGGCCATGTTGCAAAGAGCTTTGGCCTCAAGGAGCAGCCATCCTTAGTTGGAAGATCGTTTAACAAGCAAAATAAGAAGAGGGAGAGGAGTCAAATGCATAACAAATGGTCAAAAAAGAAGAGGCGTGTTACATGAGTTGGGTCTCTTAATATATAGAATTCGTTGTATAAGAAATCACTTTTCATTAGATAAAGAGTGTATTATCAAGTCCTTTAGCAAACACTTTGAAATTTATTAAAATGGCGTGTTCCAAAAACAAGAAAGCATGTTTTTCCAACTTGGATGAATATTAGCATTTAAAATTGCATTCATATACAAAGTTTTCTTGGCAAAACCCTACCGCCAGAGTACTTAATTTTGGATTATATTTACATTTCACTCAACTGATTAGTTAAACCTCATGCTTTTACTTGAAGTATGCTCCACATGCCTACCTATTAGTTTAGGTATGAGTGCAATGATTTTAGTTGTTTTTAATGGTTCAAGGTATTGCCATGTAGTTCAGTTGCTCTTGGTCTATGGTAGTCTTGCTTAAAAAGGATTGACACTAATAATGATATCTACATCAATTGTCTAAATTAGTTAAGGTACACTTAAAAAGTTATTTTTATGCTTGGTTTGGTAAATCTTTAATTTTGAATATCTTAGACTCCCTAGTAACTTATAATGTTTTGGTAGTATATAAGTTTAGTTTATTTGACACATGGTTTTGCATATTTAGCTAGACATTTTACAGTCATGTCAACTACTATATCCCACTTGACATTGTGAAGGTTATAAATAAAAGTAATTAATTTGCATGTGTCATTTTTAAGTGCGAAGCTTCATGTTTAAAAAATAAATCTAAACAATATGTCAATGCAAAATAACAATAGAATATGCTTGATGACCTTGGACATTAACATAAAATCAACACAATAACATTAGAATATGGTGGATGACCTTAAACACAATATGTCCAACGTAAAATCATAAAAGAATGCATCATTTTTTTAAAGCCTTGCTGCCAAAGAATGAATTATTGGATGCACAGATAGATATGTGACCCCATGCTCTTTATTAGTACACCTATTCTTAATAAATGTAAGGAGAGTCAATACTCTATAGCCTTACTATGTTAAGTATACACAAAGTATTGGTAAATTAAAGGGTCCAATAATGAGTTTTACATTTTTACTGTCTTTTATAAATGCTAATTTAGAGGGCCAAGAGAAAGGCAACGTTTGCTCGCTCATAAAGAAAGAGAATTTCATGCCTCCCCCCTAGTGAGATGATACCGTTTGTTTACATCTCATGTTGATTTGAGTAATGTGTAAACACTAATTGCCCATTATTACATATGGAGTACACAATCTCCAAATGAGTAATATTGTGGACACTTTGATATTTACTTAGTCTATTTTTGTAACTTAATCTTTGGTCAATTGTTCTTTATAATACATTAAGTTTCTCAACTAGTGTATTATTTCTTGAATTACCAATTTAATTCAATTGAATGGTATCATAATCTAATTGCTCTTACATGTTTTATCAAATGGAATCATGATATCAAAAATTGGGTTAAAGATGAGATCTATCAAATTATATTTTTGATAGCTGGAAATGATAAGTAGGTTTAAAGAATGAGTTATTGACTCTTGGAATCCCTTCAATATGTTGATTGAGGTTGCTCTAGAAAGACATATTAGATATGATGAACCAATTTACATAGATGCTCCAAACTTTTCCCAAATACATTAGAAATTTTTCTAGAAAGATTATTTAATAGTTAGTCTTTCTTTAAAGAACTTTGACATTCCCACCTTTGAGGGAAAACTTGATGAAGCTATTTTCGTCAATTGTATTTCCAAATTGGAAAATATATCTTTGCGAATAATTTCTTAGGTAAAGAAAATTATGTTTACTCTGAAAAATTGAATCCTATGCTCAATAATGTTGGAAGGTTCGCATACTTCCCAAGGAAGAATACAATGATATGCTTGATGTGATCACGAAGGTACATCTAATGACAACTATTACGACTGAAGAAGGATAGATTAGTGAAAGGCCATACCAATGATTTCCATGCATTATCTATAAAGTTTGGCATCAAGGTCTCAAAGAAGAATTGGATCCTCAAGTATCATAGCAACCTTCATAATTATATTTTTACATTTGTGAAATTTATGAATATAAAAACCCAGGGACAAGCTACCATTGCATAATGAAGACTAAACAAAAATTTGAATCCAAAGGTAATAACCTTTTCTAGTTGTGAAGCCAAAGACAGAAATCAAAGCAGGTTTGTAGGGAGGAAAATAGTTACGACACTTAACCACATAAGAAAACACCAAAGAAAAGTGGAAAGAAAAAACTAGAAGGATACATGCGTATGGTCTGAGATCCATGAGATCTCATGTCATGACCAAAAGTATTAGTGTGCCAACCAGGTTCCTTTAATAGAGTTACAAGATATATATATAAATAAAATTGGAACTCGAGTACTAAATTATATTAAAAGTATTAAGTCTGTTACAATATATATGTGACTGGGGTGGTCACATTTAAAACAACAGTCCAAACCAGGCTCCAAAATACATCAAAATCATATAGCAGTTCGCGAGACAGTTTATATATATATATTAAATTGGAATTTGAGTACTAAATTATATTAAAAGTATTAAGTCTGGTTACAATATATATGTGACCGGGGTGGTCACATTTAAAACAACAGCCCAAGTAGGCACCAAAATACATCAAAATCATATCGTAGTTCACGAGACACAGTTAAAATATAACATTATCCATCATTACATTGCTTGCAAAATGATAATTTTTCTCTCATTTGCAATATTCCTACTCATCTTGTAGGAGTCAATCCCAAGAAATGCACCTTTAGGTGGAGAGATATGCTCCCAGTTGCTAGTATCAAAGTTCTGATAAATTATTTCCAAATCTCTGACTGCTGCATCTCTCTTAACCTCATATTGGTGGACCTTATAGTATTGATTCTGAAAATCAATATATTCATTCTTGAACTTGCTGTCTATTTCCCTCAGATCCTGTGGCCAGTAGTTTGCTTCTTTAATATCATCTTTAAAGATTGGTGCAGCTCCATCATCAAGTATCTTCGTGAACCTATCCGCTGGCATCTTCAAAGTTAAGGTAACCTGTTCCACAATCAATAGAAATGTTTTACACTCAGTAAGGACCCTTTGCCTGCCTTGGTATATGTGCTCATTCCTTCTTTTTCCACAAAAACCACAAGATCTTTGTAGACATGACATACCAGAAAATTTCAGACTTAGCTTTCAAGCCTCTAACATAACCACTAAGAATTTCAAATCAAGGCACTTTATCCCTACTATCCCACCCAAATAGATTGCCCATAAAGACAGACCAAACAACACTAGCAAAAGGGCAGTTAAAAAAGATATGATCTAAATCTTCAACATCATTACAAATAGAACAGACCAGGTTAGAGGGACCACATACCAACTTTTTTAACCATAATAATCATCATTGCTAATTTCAAAAAACTACGTTTAGCTGAGCAAGGTAATAAAATTTGGGATATTAATCTGAACAGTAATCAATGGCAAAAAATCTTTAAGAAGTGATAAAAAGAATTGGAACCAAAAAAAAGCTTGCTTTAGGTGGCTGTTGCTGCTACAAAGGTTACCATTCAAGATTGAACACAATGACATAGATATTTGTAACTTATGCAGGGTACCTGAGTCTACCAAGCACATTTTTTTTTTATTGCATTTATGCTAAAGAAATCTGGAATATATTTTGCAATGATCAAAACATTTGGGGGAATAATGATGTGCCTAATCCAGCAAAAATCCTTTTTGAAATTGATAATAAAATGAATAAAGATTTTTCTCTGTTTTGGCTGTGTTTATCCATGAAATCTTGTGGGTTATTTGGAAAGCTCGGAATGATGACAAGTTTAAGGGACACAGGAGAGTGCTTACTGAGTCTTCCAAGAGACTCATTGTGTATAATGTTGCCATACAGATATATATAACCATTGAGATCTCAAAAGATAAATTCCAGAAGTTCCTAGAACAGAAAACAGTGAACATAAATATACAAGAAGCAAGATATGGACATACTTGGCAGGGCGGGCATCCAGGGGTTGAGATATTCCTAAAAGCACTGGAGGACTTTCAAAAAGAACTTAAAAAAGGCACAAGTACAAAGTGGGTAAGACACAGGCCAATATACCTATGGCTGAGCATGAAACAGCAGAGATTGTGATTAGTATGAACGGTGCAACAGGGTATAACAAGCGCAGTGGCTGGTAAAGAAGGAATTTTTTGAAGGGATGGTCTATTTATAATACTAAATCTGCAATACACTAGTATCTTTTGTAATTCTGTTGTATGTAACCAGAGTATATGTTGTAAATTTTGTAATCCTGCTGTATGTATCCATGGTGAATCATTGTAAATAACTGTAACCCGGTGTAATCTGGGATGGAAGAATCTGAAAATGCTGTTGTTCGACAACAAAACACTCGATATGCAATCTTCTATATCTAATATATAAAACAAAAAACAAATAATGTAGCAGAAATAAGTGCCTTGCTATTAAACCTAGAGTTAGCAATCAAAAGATATATATGGAATAGAAGGTGACTCAATGATTTTAGTAATTTTTTTTCTCAAAAATATTCACAAACTAGAATTGAATCATGTGTTGTATCAAATCAAGAAAATTCTCCAAAATTTTGTATATTATGAAATAACTATCGCTATAGAAAAGAAAATCATGAAATCAATAGAGATCCGGATTTGGATAGCACTAGGATTGTTAAAATTTGAGAGATTTTGACACAATTCTATTAGACCATGCTCTTGCTAAATATCCTAAGCATCCATCATCCTTTCGAAATATGGTGGACTCCAAAATTGCAAGACTATTTTTTATTGCTAACTTTCATGTGTTTTACATGTCTTGATAAGTACGTATCATTATTCTTTGGGCATGTGAAGTAATTTCCTATTAATTGCTTCACCTTATGCATCTCCAGCTTCAAGATGTCTGCTCTGTCCACGCCTTTTCCTCACATATGTATTACATGCGAGAATTCGACTCAAATATTTTGGATCTACATTCTTCATTATGAAGAATATTTTCCATTTGGATCTCTTGATCTCTTTTATACCCATACAATGTTTATTTTTATCCAATTCACATTTCTTTTGAGATCTCTGACATCATCCGATACGATGGAAAGCATTTCCTCATTTCCAAAAGCAATGGGATTCCTCTGATTTTGAGGCCTATGATGCAGAGAATCTAAGAAAAGTTTTCAAAATTGACTGTGTAAAAGTAGAAAAAGGCCATTTTCAAAGTGGTAGGTAAGGAGATAATTAAAGACCCACATTTTTTTTCTCATTCTCTAAAGTGGCGTCTATGTTTCTGTCAAATTCAATGGACCTAATTCAGTGCCCAAACCTTTTGTATTTGATTTTCCATAAATATGTTCATGAGCATATCATATATGACTCTTAGTTGCAGAGTGCTCTGGTTGACTATAACCTGTATGAAGGTAAATTCTTAATTAGTGGGGTCTTCTCAAAGTTATAACTAAGTTCCTTTCCAGAGATAAGGCGTATTTTCAATATCATTTCGTCAGCTCTAAAAATTTATTATGGTCTAGCCTTCAGAAATTCTCTACTAAATCTAATCAACATCAACTTGGAAGTCTACTTTTAAAGCTCTACGAGTACTACTAAAGTATTCTCAATTGATTTTTGGTGCTTGGATTGGAGGTTTTGAGAACTAACAACCTCTTCTATGAATAATATTCACTCTTAAGTGACAAGGACAATAACTATTTTAGTGTGAGTGACTAAAGTTTTTTAGTTCTATTTCTTGTAGTAGTTTTCTCCCCTTTCTCCTTCTTCTCTTTGGTTATGTGTTTTCTCTGTCACTTTTGTAATGTTATTTTTTTCTCAATCTAGAAACATCATTATGCAATATTTCATGCTCTTTCAACTTTATTATATATATATTTTTGTTAATCAATATAATTATGGGTGTTCTCACCTTTTACCCCCCAAAAATTATTATTATTTTTTTCATCCTTGATGCCCACCAGACTCCTCTCTCATATATTTCGTCCACCTCTTCAAACTTTCATTGGCATCCTACTTCTCTACCCCCAAATATCAATTAGTATATTTATGCTCCATATAACTCCAAAACATCTCTATTATATTATAAAATTATGTATTCCTTCCCCACTTCTATGATACATATTGCATATAGACTTTCCCCCTTCACTTTAAAATTTCATCTTTCCCACTTGTAACTTCCATGTACTATAAATTGCATTCCTTTGGATCTTTCATGTAATATTGAAAATATTATAATTTTTTCACTTACTTTCATATCCATTAATCTATCACTTATTTCATTCAATTTTTTTTGGCTTCATCCTACAATTATGATTTGCAGTTAAAATTATATTTTCTACCACACTCCACTATAGAATTTCCTACCATATTTTTAAATTGTAAATATAAATTTCTTGTCCACCTTAGATTTATGTCGTTCAAACATAGGTTTTCACCTACTCCCCTAGATGCACTAGAACACCATTAATACCAACATAAAGAGGTGATTAGGATTTATAAGATTTTAAAATTCTTAATAATATGATCAATTGGATTCAATCAAAGTCTTTGTTTATTAAATGTGTATGGACAACCTACATGTGATTGTATGCAAATTTCTATTAGCATACCTAGTAATTGATACTAGATGGCATAAGTGGGCATGGTGATGGTTTCTCCCCTATCCAAGGTGTATATTAGATAAATTAATCAATATTTCTTATAGTTGTGATAAAGTTTGATATGTTTTGACTACATGCAAGCTTCATAAGTTTTCCTTGATGATCAGGAGGCTTGAAAATTGTATATATACATATAAAATTATGCATTCCTTCCCCACTTCTATGATCCATATTGCATATAGACTTTCCCCCTTAGTTTAAAATTTCATCTATGATCCATAATTTTATAATATTATAAAATTATGTATTCCTTCCCCACTTCTATGATCCATATTGCATATAGACTTTCACCCTCACATTAAAATTTCATCTTTCCCACTTGTAACTTCCATGTACTATAAATTGCATTCCTTTGGATCTTTCATGTAATCTTGAAAACATTAGATTTTTTTCACTTACTTTCATATCCATTAATCTATCACTTATTTGATTCAATTTTTTTGACTTCATCCTACAATTATGATTTGCAATTAAAATTATATTTTCTACCACACTCCACTATAGAATTTCCTACCATATTTTAAAATTGTAAATACAAATTTCTTGTCCACCTTAGATTTATGTCATTCAAACATAGGTTTTCACCTACTCCCCTACATGCACTAGAAAACCATTAATACCAACATAAATAGGTAATTAGGATTTAGAAGATTTAAAAATTCTTAATAGTATGTTTGGACTCAATCAAATGTGGATTTAGGTACAAGCCCATGTCTTTGTTTATTAAATGTGTATGGACAACCTACATGTGATTGTATGTAATTTTCTATTAGCATACCTAGTAATTGATACTAGATGGCCTAAGTGACCACGGTGATGGTTTCTCCCCTATCCAAGGTATATATTAGCTAATTTAATCAATATTTCTTATAGCTGTGATAAAGGTTGATATGTGTTGAATACATGCAAGCTTCATAACTTTTCCTTGATGATCAAGAGGCTTGAAAATTATATATATACATATAAAGCGATCAATAAACATTGGTCCTTGACCTACTTTTTAAGGTAGGGTTATTTATATTTTATCTAGGGTAATAAGTAACACAAATCAAGTTCTATAAATGATAGAACATGCTTTGTAAGACTAGAGGAAGAAGTTTTTCAAATAGGGATGTATTTTAACTCAATGTATCTATGGTAGAATATAAAATTTTAAAGGAATATTTGATTCTAGCTACTAATTCTCTCTTGCTCCATTTATTGGCATGATGTATTTAATCTATTGAAGACTAATTTTATGGTATCTTCTTATTCTATGTGGATTTTTGTTGTTCTAAAACGAATAGTGTGAAACATTTTTAGTTGAATATGTCCATAATTTTCTAATGATGTTTTTTATGTTTACTCTGATCCTCCTTTTAATATTTGACTCAATTGATTAATGTACTAGACACACATATAGATGATTATAGGACAAAAACATTTTAATATAATCACATATTTATTATTATTGTACAAGTAGATTAGGTTACACCATTATTTCATAATTCAATGATACAACTCATGCCAAATATCTTTTAAATTAAAAACTAATAAAATATTAAAAAGTCATGCTAATATTCCTACAACTTACATGTCTATGAAAATGTAAGGAGACTCACTTGTAGGAATATGAATTATTTCCATCTTTTGGTGCATATGTAAAACTATTATTATCTACTCATTTACACTATTTTAGGCCTAGTTATAGCTACTAACATGTTATGAGCTTAGTGATTTATATGTAATCACTCTTATTAAATATGTAAGGTCCCTCCCTTTGTAATAGAGTTACAACCCCTTTTATTCTAAACTTATGCTACTCTGCTGTGTAGATTTAGAGTGCATCATTTAGATGATACAAAACCAAACTGTGTTTGAGTGCCACTATAATTTGTCATTTGATTACAAGAGTAGATTAGTTAAATTCTTATGTGAATGCTTCTATTAAAGTAAATGATAGATACTATATTTTGTCATGCTATAATGCGTTACTAAGGCCCACTTGTAGTAGCATTTCTTTCTTATCATTTGACTCATGTTGATTGTGAATGCCTCCTATAGTATTCTTGAGGTTCCTTATATCAGGTATTATGACTAAAGTCATTAAATGAGCCTTAGAGTATTTAGTAAAAATAGCAAGTGCAGATTCGATCCCTATAGTGCTACTTAACTTAGAGAAATTAAGATAATAAGTAAATAAGGAAATAAGAAGAGTTTAGAGTCTATACTGCTATTGAGATGTGTCTTATCATTGAATTATGATCTACACTTAAATTAGAGCATCATACCCTTACATATAGATGGGAGATGCTAATGGATAGTTAATCTGATAGGGATGGCTGAACCTAGATTTAATTAAAATAATAGCATGTTGGCAATCGGATTGTCATTGAGGTCAAAAGGGGTACCTCATTAAGGTTAGAAGCAGATTAGAGTGACATCAAATGAGGAGTTGTTATTTGAGGTCAAAGGGGCTTCATAATGGATGTTAGGAAGAAGGATTCATTAGCGTTAGGATGTCATTGCAACAAGCCTTGAAGAGTTGCAAAATTTTGAGCATTGGGCCTCAGGCTTACCTTGTATCATTTGCTAAAGAGAAAAGAGTAAGTCATTTTTCAGCTAATTCCGATCAGGCTTCAGACTTCGAGCTTGAGGCTTACTCTTTGTTGCAAGAGATTGGACTTCAGGATTCAATCATACCTCTTATCGAGTGCCTTGAAAGAAATGAAGAAAGCTTGTGCAAAGTTTGAAAGGTTTCAGACATTAAGCTTTAGTCATACCTCATACTGAATCCCTCAAAGAAAGGAAGGAAGAGTGTGCTAAGTCCAAAAAGGTTTTTGGACATCGGACTTTGGGCATACCTCGTACCGATTGCACAAAGGAAAAGGAAGTTTTCATGTGGTAAAATTCGAAAAAGGTGTCGGGCATTGGACTTTGGACTTAAGGCTTACTGTATGCTGAAGGCGTTAAGAATTAGGCATCTATGTTAAGGCTTACATCTTAACTGAATGCTAAGTATGAAGGATGAGGAAGACCCAAACCTTGACACCCGAAATGGTCTCGATATTCACAGGTTGGGGTTAAGGCCTTTGCCTTAACATGAAATAGGGAAATGGGTATGATGAAACCTCGAACTCCGATACTTGAAATAGTTTCGGTGTTCGTAGGTCATCTTTGAGGTTTATGCCTTAACAGTTTGGCAATAAAATAGTAAGAAGAAAGCCCGAAGGCCGACACCCAAAAGGGATTAAGGCTTGCGAAAGAAATGTTCAGGCATCACTGTTCAGTAGGAGGGCTTATGCCTTACCAAAAGGATGGTAAATGGCAAGAGTTAAGGGTGAACCCCAACACCCAAAATAGTTTCGGTGTTCGTGGGCCAATGTTAAGGCTTATGCCTTAACATAAAACAAAGGAAGGAGTAATAGGTAGCCCCAAACCCATACATCCGACAAACTCACACATGTTTTGGAATTCGCACTTCGATGTTTAAGAGGTTAGTGTGTTGGTTTGCATTGGTGTACATGAAGGAAAATAATAAAGGTTAAGGCCAATGGCCGAACCCTGGTAGGGTAAAATATCTTCAGACATATGTGTTTAGACTTGCTTGCTAAGCTCTTTTGAGCACTTCAAGCAAGAGGTAAGAGGGATTAGCAATCCCCAACCCCTGACAAGCATGATAGATGGAAAATTTTTTCCATTTCATGGAATGCTTGCGTTGAATTGGGTTGACCAACACAATATGCAAGTGAGCAAAACATGGAAAGCATCATTTGCACAATTGATTCACATTGTTGTTGTGAATCATTCTGATAAGGTGACGTCAACATAATGGTAAGAATGCCAACATAGTTGTAGGTGAAGATCTACAACTAGTATTTAAAGCCTGTCTAATCTGATGGTGGCGATTTAAATGTCATGATGGTTGAGTGATAACCGTTTAACAATGGTATTGTTTGATTCTCTGTAAAAATGAAATTGTCTATTTATTAGCGAATGGATTGGCCTTTCTTAATTTCTTCTGCATTTGATAATGACATTTGATTGTGTTAATTTCTGCATATTTGTATTTCCATGTTCACAATTTTCTCAACAAATAATTCTCTATGCATCACTATTGATATTTTAAGGAAAATTCTAGAAAGACCATTGGGTCTCTATGTGATTACAATATTTCTTCCTTTTACCACTTTCAATTTTAATAAGGCATCAATACAATTGGCATAAAATGAGGTTTTCAAAACCCTGTCAGAGACTGAAAAAGGTTTCAAAACCTTTGGTGAGTCTTGAAATCAAACACTTTCTTTTCAATGCCTTAGTATTTTTCTTTCAACAATGGACTTTTGGAAGGTTATAAAAACTTAAGTACAAATCGACAATATTTTAGATTGATTACATAATCCTTCCATACAAGATATTGGTATCGGGGAAGGTTTCCTTAACTTTACAAAAGACCAACAAACACAAAGAAAGAACTATAGAGCGAAAGAAAAGACTTAAGGAAGGTGTCGACAAGAAAGTTACAATAACCTTATCGATGACCGCAAAGGTTTATAAAACTAAAAAAATTATTGACAAAAGAAAGGTGTTGACGAGAAAGGGAGTTACAATAACTTTATCGGTGACTGCCAAGGTTTATAAAAATTAGGAAAAATACAGACGAAGCCAATACTTATAAAAATTCTAGGAACAAAGACAATTGGCAGTTCGTGATTGCATCACACGAGCTCTTCACATCATGGAATTCATTCTTTAGGTGCAAGGAATAAGAGCGATATGCGATGGTATAAATGGAGTGTACCGTCAAGAGGGATAGGTGGCAACTAATCATTTCATCGTAGAAGTTATATGCATCATAGTTTACATTCTCAAAGTGAAAAGCATTTGTGTGATAGGAAAAAGGGTAGCGACGAGCATGGTGGTTCCTCTATTTCAAATGAGTGATGAAGTGATAAGAGGACGTGTGTTTGGAATGACAATTGGCGAGTGTTTATTGTATCGTGGAGGCTATATACATTGCATTTATCTTTTCTTTGGTGAAAAAAAAGTTACGATGAAGTGAAAGGCGAGTGAGATAACAACACATGTCTAGGGCGACAGATGACAATGGTCCATTGCATTGTGAAACTCCTTTACATCATGGAAATGGATTTTGAGCTGGAAGCATAAAAGTGATAGGCAATATGAAGTGATGGAGATCTATGATCAAAATTAAAGCACATCAAATTAGATAGTGGTATTTTAAAGCAAGACAGGTAATTGAGATGCACTTGATCATGACACAAATTTCAAGATCGATGGCCTACATTCAAAGGCTAGATTCTGTCAACAACTAGGCAAATGGAGCGAAGGAATGAAAAATGATATGTCAGCTAGAGGTGAAATTCTTGTAGAGGAATGAAGGCAATGGACACCACCATGAATACGAAGGTGGGCTATGTAATTTGAAAGAGATCAAGAAAATGAGGGGATGAAATTTAATACAAAACAAACCCTAGATTATGATACACAAAAAATTGTAGGTGCAATGAATTTGGTCAAGGGTGCAAAGCTTGAGAGGGGGTAGCTTGTTGATTAAGAAAAGAAGGTGGAGTTATTTTTGCTAAGGTTGGAAGGATGACAAAAGCTTATGGGAAAATGAGAGAGAATGAAGCTGAGGGAAATAGAGAAGGTAGTGGCTAGGCATGACACTTTTTCTGGAAGCAATGGAGATTGAAGGCCCAAAATCACATTGCCATTTCAAATTTATTGTTTGAATGAAGTCCTTTATGGGGTTTCATGGAGGACAAAGGATTTGTGGAGTAGTAGCAAAGGTTCAAGACCCCATCTCAGGCCCTTGATGAATATTTATGTAGGTATGGGAGTCACCTTAGCTGGTTTAAAGCATACTCACCTGGTATTTCATAAGTATAGATGCATTTACATGTGTGACCTATTGTGTGTATTTGGAGCGTTGGTTGTATATTTTGTGTATTTTCTTAGTGGGTTGATATTTGAGAGTTTCTGTTTACACCTAGATCATATCCATGAGTTTTTGGGGATTATGTTTAGAATTTTGGATTCCATCAACCATTCCATTGGTCTTAAGTGAAACCCTTGTTCATAAGTCATCGTATGGTAATTTTAATGTTATCCCTAAATGAATAGAGCTTGGGTCTCTACATCCTTCTTGGTCTTCAAGCACCAATAACCTTAATTTATATATAAGATTTGATACATAATAATTGGTAAGAATAATGGGTGTTGGAATGCCCTGTTCAACAAAAAATGAGTATCACGCTCATGGCACTATTTGACAGTTACTTAGATAAGGTTTTCTTGAAATACCATTTTATATTATTTGAATGGAAGACCCCATTTCATCATCATGGGGATAATATATTTCTTGCTCAGGGGTTTAGCTAGAGCTCATGTGGCTTCATGATGCCAATATGGTCAGGTGGAGAGAAAGTTTGATTCATTTTTGTTACTAATCCCGTGGCCAGAGGTGGTCTTTGAACATTTCACTTAACTAGGATTTCTGCCTTGAAGAGAAATAGATAGTAAGTATGAAAATTAAATTGTCATGTATGCGTGATGTACATTGTTTATGAATAAACTACCTTTATAAAATTTGTGCTTATCTTGAAAAGATTCTTAGGATAGACCAAGATCCTTAGAATGTAAATAAAATGAAATTATAAATCCTATATTAAATTTGCCTAACCCTAATACTCAGTATATTCAGATTTAGCAAGGGAATAATTTTGCAAGATGCCCTTGAATATATTTCAACCACTTACCGATCAACAAAAGTCGATAAGGGAAATATGAGATATAATGGCCAAGATCCCTATAATACATTCTTATGTTAACACACATATTCAACTTGTATTATGTATGATGAACTTTTGTCAAATTATTAGGGATTGATTCTATACCCTTATGTTAAGGTATCCTTAACAAGTTTTCCGATCCCCGACTTCACCTAAGTGGGTGGCAACAGATAGTGAAATTGTTTGAGGAAAAGGGACCCTAGAAAGGGTTGCGTACCCACTCATTTAGTTTATAAATAAAAGAATAGAGGTATAGGATGAATTGGAGTAGATAAATGTGTTTGGCATATGTCAGGTGCTATTAGGTTATGAGGATGATTGAGGGAGAGTCATCTTTGAACCTAAGGGTTATACCCCTTGTGTAGTCAACCAAGTGTATGATGGTTGAATTGTCTAGAAAGATTTAATATGTGGATTGCCTTGCTAACCTTTCACCCCATAATCTTTTAATTTTATATGGTGACCTTTGTATGGATTGGATTAAAACCACAACTTCAATTATAATCATCTACTCAAGATATGATATGGTTACCTTCATCCTAGATATTTCTTGGTTATCTATTTTTCCAAGTGGCCCTTAAGGAGCGTTGTAATTGATATTGTTAACCATTACTCGTTATAGTAAAATGAGCCCTTATAGATTAACCATTGTTCATCATTCCTATATTTACTACTATTATGTGTTAGTTGTGATTTAAATCTGGGTGACATGTGTGATTGCTAGTCAATCAAATATGAGTTGGGTGAACTCAAGTTGTTGAACTACGAAGCCTCTTTGCAATACGTAGGAAAGGCCATTAGAGACAGGCCTCGAAGACTACATCTAGCCCCTAGGTCTTGTTCTCTTATTATTACTTTGAGATTAATATTGATATATTTTATTGCATAACATGTGACTTGAATTATGTTTCAAATTGTTAAATTAGTTAGCAGGACTAATTAAGTTTATTTCAATTATGTGGATTCCATGTCTCCATTTGAACTTAACCTTGATTGTCACAACAATTGTTTACCTGACTAAGTTCTTATAATTTTATTGGTCAAATGTTGTTATGTATTCATGAAGTGCATGTATAGGTAGTAGTCTTTTATGAATTATGCAAGTGTTTGTGGTCAAATTTTGAAAATTGTGTCTTGTTCTTAATTGAATTTGGGTGTAAAATTTTGGGTATGATATTTGGTATCAGAGTGTAGTTGCAACATTGGGATCTTTGGCTAGCGTTGTTGCTCATGTGGTGTTGCTTGTGTGAATTTCATTTGTGTGCTTATCTCCTTGTTGTGATTGATGGTTGAAATGTCCTTATGATGTCTTTTCTTTCCTCATTCTTTGATAATTGTTACTAGATTTGATTAAGTATTATGCACCCTGATGCGAATGATGCAATTGATTGTGAAATAAATGATACTATGTTCATATTCTTTATGTGGTAAAAGAGTAGTGAAATAGTAATGCTTCTTAAGGGAACCATTTATTTTATTCCCTAAAATTGGGTAGAAAAAAGTAGTAATTTAGTTATGCTTGGGTTATGAGACCTTTCTCTACGTGTCTGAAAGTGATTTAAAAAGGTAATTCCTTTCTTATGTGTGGATAAATGAAGTACTTCCTAACAGTGCATGTTTCCTTGAGATCAATTCAATGCATGTTTTGTATATAGAGCTATCTTGCTATCTGATTTGGATGAATCTTTGGGGTAAAAGAAGCCTTAGTCCCAAACTGCATTCCTACCGTAGGATGTTTGTGTGATCTTGTACATGGAATAAATTAATATTGAGATAAAAAAATAGTGATATGACATGCATCTTAAATAAATAATGATGGTGGTGAAGGAATGAATGCAATAATAAACCTTGCATTGTTAAATTCTAAATTTAAGTTTTTCCTTTCATTGCATGACATGTCTGGAATATAGAATGGCATGTTCATTATAACAACATTACTTTGGTGAGACTTAAGGTCCCCAATTGCATTGTTTATTATGGAAAGACATATAAATGTTAAATCATTGGAGATGCAAATGTTAAGTGCATGATTAAGTGAATTTTGAGTAAAAATAATGTTGTGCTTGTGGTGCTAACCAACTAGAGTATTTTTTCTTTATCATGTGTTGAGTATTGGGTAGCCTTGTCGAGAAGGTTCCCTATCAAGATTGTGCATGCCGCTTGGTAGAATAGAATATTTTCAATTTAATTTTGTGTAAGGGAATGATTTTTTGGCTTTAAAAGATGAAAATTGGTAATGAATTTATTCTATATCCATAGTGGATGTGAATACCCTATAATGGTGCTTATGTTGTGCATTGTGGCAATTGTCGTGGATAGACCAAGTTGTAAGAGTAAGTATATGTTGTGCATGTTGGAATCATATAGAATGGAGTATATGTGGAAAATGGTAAATGCATTGTGTCCCAAGTATGAGATACAGATTATCCAACATGGGATAAGGGTGAGTGGACGTCAAGTACGATCCCCTATGTGTACCCTTCATGATGGCATATTGTAGTTAACTAATTGTGAAATGGTGTAAAGAAGAAATGTGTGGATATGTATCTTATATATGGAATGTGATGCATTCCTTTGTGTAAGTCTTGTATATATATGTTAAACGTGTACCCCTAGTGTATGGTTCCCCTTTGGGAGTCAGATGCCAACTACTGTAAACAAGGGGTTCGGAGACACATGTCCATCCATTGGAAAATTATGAGCTCATGGTGCTATCCCTAATCTTGATAAAAACATCTATGTTGAGACATAATTTTCCATGGATGTTGACTGTGCCCTACTCCCCCACATATGAGAGCCACACTTGTTGGTTCATAGTGCAAGCCTATTCCTTGATGTTTATAACCCATGGGTAAAGGATGAAATTAAATGAAATATTTTGATGGGGATGTTGATCCTATTTTATGATTACAAATTTTGGATACTTAAGCAATGTAGGGCAGTGATGCTATGTGGAAGAGTCCACCATGATATTGCACACTATCATATTTATGTGGTCATGGACCACCAGTTATTGCATGCTATTATACTTATGTGGTTAGAGAACCACCATTCCCCTCCTCCCCTTAGGTGGCTTATCAAAGTCACGTGATGCTCGTACTGTGCAAATTTTATCATTGAAATATGAATTATTATCAAATTCTTAATTACTATTTTATCTTATTATACGCTAGCAGTGTGAAACTTTATACTTCTTTGATTGAAGGATATTTATCCACTTGAAGGTTGTCATGGTCCAATTTTCCTCAAGGATTTATTTAATTTCTTTTTTGAATTAGGATTGAAATGTTGCAATGTAGCTACAAGTGATCTTCATTTTATTTTCTCTTGAGTTTATAAATTTAAATTTTATTGAACATTGGTTTATGACATGTTACTCAGTTTGAGACTTTCTTATTGTTTGCTAACTACTGGAAAGTGTGGTGTAATGTGACATCTATAAACTGCCATATCCTGGGGTGTTCCCTGACAGGTCATATAAGGGAGTAGATGCGTTGGGGAATTATTTTTGAAAGGGGTTGCAAATGGGATCAGTATGGGATGGTCGTAAATCTATTTCTCCCCTAGTTCTATGATTGTTCTTGTTGTACCTTCCTTTTGGAGGCTAACCCCCTTAAACAAACAAGGGGAAGGTACTAGGAAATGTATGGAGGGCTCCTTACAGAAGGGCCTCAAGACCATCTTTCCTAATGGCTATGGTATTCAAGAATATCCATCCTTGTAAACCCCATTATGTGAGCCTTGTGTTGTAAATGATGTGGTTGTATGAGGATAGGCTCACCCAAATTGGGAAAAGCATCCTTTCTATGGTTGTGTGTACCCATGAAATTAAAATAAATGTGATGTGGAATACCTATGAACTATGTGAGAAAGATAGTAACAAAGGATGCAAAGTTAATATTTCTTGAGACATGGTATGAGTGCCATGATTATAAAGTAAACTGTTCTCTCACTAGTAGAAAAATAATAATAAATGACTAAAAAACTACTAAAAATTGGTCATGTGACCATTAGCTTGGTCACGTGATTAGCTTGGTCATTGACCATTAGCTTGGTCAGTGACCATTATTGCTAGTCATTTATAACATGACCAAATTCATGACTAAAGCATTTTTAGTCATTTATTGGTCGTTTTGATTGATCAATTTGGTAGTATATTTAGTCGTTAATTTAGTCATTGATTGTTGTTAACTGGTCATTTATTTAGTCATGGTAGTCATTTATTTAGTCATAGTAGTTGTTTATTTATTCATGGTAGTCATTTATTTAGTTATGGTAGTCATTTATTTAGTTATGTTAGTCATTTAATTAGTCATTGTAGTCATTTATTTAGTGAATGGTAGTCATTTATTTAGTAAATGGTAGTCATTTTTTTAGTCATTGTAGTCATTTATTTTAGTCATGGTAGTCATTTATTTAGTCATTTATTTGGGTGAATCAATGATTCAAGTTACAAATCAAATCTTACTTAATTAATCCTCACAAATTTATGCATATAAACTTCAAGTATCATAGATATTCAAAGGTTGAGAGAAACACCATGAAATGAAGACTAAAATGCTTGAACAAATATGATTGATTACAAATAGATCACAAATCAAGAGTAGCCACAACACAGTATTTATGAGTCTGAAAATTTACTTCATTAAGCCTCATTGGAAAATCAAAACCTCAATGGTTACAACATTTATTGAAGAATTGAAAAATTCAAAAAGGCATAAAAACAGAGAATCACTCTGTATCAATGAATTTATTTTCTTGAAAGTTTCATTTGGATTTGAAACTCAAAAACCAAATGAAACTCAAGAACCTTTACAACAGTTATACTTTACGGATCTTTACAACATGATTAGTGGCAAGTTTCTTGTCGAGGCTTCTATTTTCCATATATTCATACACTAGAAGTCTTTTTGGGCCTTGAGAAAAACATCCCAAAGAATGAAATAACAATATTTATTCCAAATCACAAATCTGAGTTGATCTAAGTTTTTACAATTATAATTTGCTATATCAATTTGCATGCTCTGCCGTACATGTGGAAGAACACAATATTGGTAAAATCCCCATAGTGTCAACATTGTTTAAAAAATACTCATCTTGCACCCAAAAAAAGGTTTTATCTACACAATTTGCAAGTAGAAGTTACTCATCCAGAGTAGTAAGGTTTGGGAATATCATGTTAACTGAATCATGATTTAAAGTTGCAAATTCTTAGCAACAAATAAACCTACAAAGTTAATATTCGTTGCATTGCAAAAAGGAATAGAAAAATCTATGTATTTAAAATTTTGCATGATAAAGAAGGAAAAAAATAAAAGTCCACAAAAATGAAGAATATTAATGCAATATACAGGGATTATAACTAATCAAAATAATATGGCATGGATCAGTTCTCCTTTATAATCAATAGATGCCAACTGATGATTTGGAAGCCATGATAGTGTTGAGTATATTAAAATTCCCCCTCTTTATCCATGGAAGAATCTGAATGTACATAAACCATAAAACTTGAAGTAAACAAAATCCCTTTGGAAAACACAAAAAGATGAAAGACAATCAACAATTCATCCATTCACATATAAAATAAAGATATCACACACATTAATACACAAACATAACTTATATTCCCACCTCAAATCAAATAAGTCCTTAAATTGACAAGCTACAATTCCCTTTACACACACAATGATGGCCCTAAACATGCAAACTAGTTCCAGTTCAACAATTTCTATCTGCATTCAAGATATATAAGCCACAACACTCAACCTAGATGCATCCAGTAATTTCTGCATATAAGCCCCACCATATCAAATGGAAACCAAATCTCTTAAAAATACCAACTACATCAACCTGCTCTGCACACCTATATCAATTTCATTTGATCTTTTCCAATATAAACCAGGTGACATATAATATACACTCCTATCAGTTTCCTCTGGGTTCTTCTCGAATATAAACAAGGATGCATAATATACAACACATAGTATAGTAAAAAAATTGAGAACACCAAATATATAATATCACCCAATATGATAGGAATTATTCAACACCCAATCAGATCCATAGTTAACCCATAAAACATTCACCAAGGACATGCTATCAATTCTACATTTTCCTAAAAAAAATGTCAAAACCATCTAAACCTACGAATCAATTGGTAGACACACATTGAACAAAACCCTACAAAAAAGAAAAAAAAGAAACCCAAATCACACAAAAAATGAAAAAACTGAAACATAAGATTATAAATCATGCATTTATGTATACAGATTAAGGACAACAAAAAACCAGTAAGCCATTGATACTTCAAAAGAAGGCAGATAAAATTTAAAAGGATTGAAATGAGTGTTTTGTGAATGAAACTGATTATTAACATCCATTCAAAATATTGCAGCCTAGAAATCTCCTGCCAAGAATTGCCCATGCATTAGGGTTTTAGAGTATGTTTATTAAAATGAAAATTATAGCCAATTTTCTCGCGCATTAGGGTTTATTTGCTGCTAAAAATATATTTCAAAATTGATTTGAAAGTAAGTAAATTACAATACATAAATCTCCCTTTTTGCACAATAATAAATATTATATAATATATATATAATATATATATAATATTATATAATAATAATATAATATTATATAATATATAATATAATTTAATATATTGTATTGTAATATAATATATTATTATTATATTATAATACAACCCACTCCCTCAATTTAATTTTTTTTTTAACTATCCACTTTAATATCATATTGTCTAATTTTTATTTGTGACTAATTATTCAATCATTTTTATTTGTGTGACTAATTATATTTAGTTGTGTTTTTTACCTGATGATCAAATTGGTCCCTTATGATGATCAAATTAGTCATTTATTGTTGTGTTACAAAAAAATGAGAAGAATTTAGTCATCTTTAGTTGTGACTAAATGTGTTAGTCACATAGTCATTTATTTTCCAAATTCTACTAGTGTCTTAAGAATATATTAGGACAAAAGTGTGAAGCTAATAATCCTTGAGACATGATTGAACATTTGAGAAAATACATTTTCTAACAACATGAGTGTTGTTTATTGTAGCGCCCCGCCATGAAACCCTAGAGGACAACATGCTACAACACTTAAAACAGAACAATTTTTTTTTTAAGTGCAACATACTAAAGGTTGTAGATGATACAATAACTTGTTTTCTAACCTAAGTCCTCTAAGGTTCCATGAATACGCTAGTAGAATCCCATAAACCAAACTAACAAGAATTGTAAATCATCACATTTAACAAATCCCATCTAACAATATGAATTTCATTTAATCCATCACATTTAAATGATCAACCAGTATGAATTAACCATAACATGTCATCAATAGATACCATTAATCAATTTCATTAACTAACATAAACAAGGTACATCATTAACATTACCCATTACAAGAGAGAGTTCAACAATGAATTACAACATTAAATCATTACAATAGTTCTTCCCAAGATCAATAGGAAAGGATATACATCTGAGTACAATGCATGATATGACTAAATTCAATTCAATCCAAGTACATGTAAGACATTCCCCTCAAACTAGAACAAGTGCAGAAGTCCACAACACCAAGAATAACTGCCACACAAATGATCTACAACAAGGGAAAACCTAATGGAGTACAAGGAACACTCCACCTGACCATGTGGAACCCTAAGGTCCACCCCCCATGCTAGGAGATAGCAATAAGGTCCCACAACAACAAACAAGGTGACCACAAACTGACATAACAAGGTTAACTAGAGGACAACTGACACTACAACAACAATAACATCACAAAAGAACATACATTACTTCCAGAGGGCATCCCATACCAAAGCGAGAGAAAAAACAAGGGAATACTAGTTTGGAGAGGGAAGAGTGTCCTAACATGGGTTACCTGGCAGTCTAACACTAGTCTCTGACCCCAATCTATGGTTACCATGGCAGTCTCTCACTAGCCATTGACCCCCATCTATGGTTACCCTGATAGTCTCTCACAAGCCACCGACCCCATAGGGTGACACATCCAGAACCAATCTTCCTTTTGTGAGGACAAGGAAGTTGGTCTTTCCAACCAATCCTTTTTGACCCATCCTTAGCCTAAGCGAGCACTATAGGCATGGGTGAGGAACCCACTTATCTTGATTAATGTGTGAACTACACAACTCCCTAATTCATTTTAAGTTATCACTGAGTTAAGAAACTACCACATGGGTTACCCTGGTGCCACTTTGTGCACTGACCCCCATTGAGAGCCACTCCCCCTACTAGCAGCAAAAAGACCCAACAAATCCAACAGGGTAAAGCCATCATGCACAAACGAAAACCACAAAAGTACATAACCCAAGAAAGGAATGGACCATCTTGCTCTCAAGCACAACTATAATAACAAGTAAGTGGTGCATGGCTAAAGACCCTCAAAAACACATTGCAAGTATCACATCAACCAATTCAAGGCTCCAACTTAACAATTCAACCAATTACATATTTCCCCCAAGCCTCTGGAAGACTCCCAATATCCACCCTACACAAAGGACTTCAATTTAATCAATAACCCAAAAGCACCTAAAATTCATCAATCATCCACATATACAATGCGAGCAATTGATCAAGCAATACAACCACTTAAGCAAGTCACAAAGAATCAATTAATCAAGACCATGAAGATATTTGCAACTCATGTAGCGATACATACCAATTTAACAGTTAGAATTTCAAGTAGAATTACTAGATAATACATTGGTACAAATCTAGATCTAATAAGCTAAAAACGTACATTTTAAATAAATAAAGAGACTATATTTTCAATCAAAGAATACAAAATATAAACTTGCACCCTAATGTCTATTTAGATTACTTATTTAAAGATAGTATGGAACTACCTATTCACATTTGATAAGAGTGTCAAATCAATTATACTAATCATCAAAATAAATCTTTTATATACATAGAATGTTTTCATATTTCTTAGTCTTTCTACATGTAGACCAAATCTTAATAAAAGTTCTCCATTAAATCTAACTTCAATAAAATTCTCCATTAACCATATTTATTATTTTCAATCAAGTATTAAACGACTACCAAATATCTCCCATTAAGACAAGTTATGTCATTTGTACATACTTTTCTTCACTATTTCATTTCTATAATTTTGATAAATATACATGTATACACACATGTACATAATATTTTCATAAGGCTGTAGAAAAATACAATGTTTCATTTAATAAGACAATGCATTTATATTTCCTCACATTTAAATAGATACATACGTATACATTGGAAGATAGTACACCTACACATCGAAACAAATAACAAGAAGAATGTCCTTTGATTATGCATTATTTACTTTCATCTACTTTCATGGAATAATGATTAGATTCTCTAACATCTTGTAGAAGAAGAGAACAAACGTATACTTAATTATTCTTAAAAATAATTTTAGATAAGTTTAAGCATGTTGTATTACACAATATTTATATATGATAAAGCCCTTAAATATGCACATATACCCGTGTATATACCTCAATCGAGATTAAGAGGCTTCGACCCTATATATATATTCAAAGTAAATAATAAGGAACACCATAAAAGTAGGCTGAGTATTGTGCTTGGCACATAAATTTCATGTAGAGATAAGATGATACAACAGATAAATAGGACGAGATTAGACATTTGAAGAATAAGAGAGATTGAAATCAGATACAACACAACCATCCAAATAATCTAAATCCTAAGCCTATGCATTTATCTCACACACGTACGTTGCTCTTGAAGATGTTTCTTGTGGTACAAGCAGTCGCTACTCTATTCATCAAAACCTAAAGTCAAGGGACATACCATACCCAATTTGTTTGAAACATATCTTACAAATTTGACTAGGTCGGTATGATTTGGTACTTGCTTAAGATGTGAGATTATTCCTCCAACAATGGATTGATGGGATCTTTATTTGAAGATTAGGTTGAATTATCTCGGGTAAACATGTATTAAAAGGAAATGAGAGCCTAGACAAGGCACATGAACTATTGATAGAATTCCTCAGTGAAATGAAGTCTCAGGGATTGTGACGCTTGCAGGATATGTACAAAATGGACTTGTTGAAAGGGATTTAGAAATTTTCAAGCAAAAGCAATAGATAGGTAAGAAGCCGAACTCCTCAACTTCTGCCAGCATCATCTCTACCTGCACCAAAATGTGAGCTTTGAAATAGGGTATGGACAACTATCAGAGCATTGATAAAGTGATGATCGTCAGATTTAAGGAGCTTTGAAAATATCATATGAATAACATTTGAAGCATAATGGATAGAGAATTTTTCTACCAAAGCAAATCAGAGTGACATGGAATATATGCAAAGTTAGAGGATGATAGAAGTTCATATCATTTTAACATTAATTTCATAGATAGGATGATATGCTTAAATCACAAAGATAGGCCACTATCTTAAATCATAAAAAAAACTTTGCTATGGGTAAGAAGGAGAAAACATTTTACCCTAATCGACATCACCACTATCTACCTAGGATTTTAAATGCTGAGAGCATCTTATTAAGTATCTTTGTCTACATAGTTAAATATAAGGCCATCATATACAATCTTGTCTCTGTTTACATAGAGTTGAAAAGGCCGCTAGGTCTAAGTTATTACCTTATTGTTTTAACAGGGGTAAAGGCCGACTATGTTACACTTCAAAAAATAGATTAACCACGATATGATAATATTGTTCTAACTTCAAAGAAAAAGTAGAGTACTAGTTACATACCAAATCCTTGCTATCACCGAATTTAGAAAGGTTTCACCTCTTTTCCCCTATCCGACACGCTCCCTTCGAAACTTCCCTTCTAATTTCTTAAACCCCTTCTTCTCCATGCATTTTATCCTCCTTTTTCTGCATGCTTTCCAACTCCATCCTCCTATACTTCCATTACTCCCCATTTCGTGCGAAATAAAGACCCACTCCTCCTTCACTTTACTTACTTCTCACACTGCTTCCATTTGGAGTACTGCCCAGAAATTGTCTCTCTCCTCTCAGATTGAAATCAGTTTTGCTTCCATGCATTCTTGGCATCCATAATTGAAGGTCCATCCCCATATAATGCCTCCTCCCTTTCTTTTCCATCTCCCTGCAAATCTTACCAGACGCCTCCATAATCCTCGATCTTTTCAGTTACCCATGCAGAGCGGTCACCAACCGTTACACGCAAAACCTATCTTTAGAACTTGCTTAAAACTCATGTATTCATGCCTTACATTATTATTTTTATTTTAATATTACATCATAATTAATTAATTACAAATTTATTTATCAAACATGCTCTAATTTTACTTACATTTAATAATCCACTTTATACCCATCTTAATAATATTTTATTTACTAACTTCAGCACTGCGCTATATTTTAATTATCATAATTAGCTTTTTAACTTAATAATACTTTTTTTAATGCGACACTTAAACATAAACATTTATCGGCCAAATTTAAATCAAATAGACTAACACAAATAAAAAACTGACCTCAAAGTGAAGTCAACAAGCAAGACCACAACAACATCAACGAGGTGAATCACGGAGGGGAACCACATTTATGGTAAAAGGGATTTTGAGGTGTATCAAAAGATGCTTATTTGTTGATATATTGTTGTAATTTAATTGAAGTGGGTTGCATAGGCCATAATTTATGGCTGCAAGGATAGTTGTTAATCTTTTATTAGTTTTTATATCTTGAGAATATATGGGATAAATGTTTCTTAACAGTTGGATGTTAAATTCATAAAAGGTATGTCTCTAATGTATGTTCTTAGTTTATTGTTTCAATTCCTTTCATCGAGAAAGTAGAATAATTGGTATGGTCAATCAGATTCTTGTGTATTGCTATAATGCTGTTAAGTTTTCAACCCTAAAAGACTTTCAGGAGGAAGTCTATACAAGGGGGGAGGATGTACGGTCCTATTAGGATTCATGCAGATTGAAGCAATAAACATTAACAATTATATACAAATTAAATAACCCATAAATACCAATGAAGAATAACACAAAAGAGATCAACACAAAAATTTAATGTGGTTCACCCAATATGGGCTACATCCATATAAACTCAACTATCCAACGATTTTATTATCCAGTGCAAAAAAAAATACAATCTCACAAATCCTATACCGCAACTTACATCCCAACTGCTTATAACAAGCTTTTTGGAAGCTTATAGAATTAGAGTTTTACAAAGTCATTTTTTATTTGTTGATTAACAAAAAAATTAACTACCAACCCCTTGATGTGCAAAAAGGGAATTTTTTTTAGGGGTTGCACCCCTAGACCCCTACTCTCAAGGTTGCCACCCTTGAATCCTCGCTATCAGGGGCTATCACCCCAAACCCTCGCTTAGGGTCTGGCCCAGCCCGACCTTAAACCTCAAAAAGGATACATAAATAGTGTACAATATTTGCATGATCAGTCACCACATACCAACAATCTCCCACTTGGAGATTAATCAGACTCCACACCAAACAATCTCCCACTTGGAGATTGATCTTGGATGACCCGTTGCACTTGCATCTCCCATTGGATTACAGGTTCGGTTGGTTTCTTATGTCCACTATTATTAGTCATGAAGGCCAACAAAAAATGATGAGGAAATTAGTTTCTCTTGTGTAACTACCTTTGTGAACATATCTGCAGGATTTTCACTTTTGTGAACTTTCTCCAACTTCAATTGTTCATCCTCCAAAAATGACTGGATGAAGTGGTATCTAAGCTGTATGTGCTTAGTTTTTGAATGTAGAGCTAAATTCTTTGCAAGATGAATGGCACTCTGGCTATTAGTGTACAAAGGGATATCTTCTTGTAATTGTCCCAATTCCTTCAGAAAATGTTGTAACCAAATTGTCTCCTTGCTAGCTTCCATTACAACAACATACTCAACTTCAATGGTTGAAAGTGCAACAACCTTTTGTAGCCTTGAAATCCAATTGACTGCAGTACCTCCTATAGTAAAAAATGTATACCCTATAGTATTCCTCCTGCTATCAGTATCACCTACCAGATTAGAGTCAACATATTGTCTTAGAGAAGAATTTGTTCCTCCAAAACATAGTTTCTTTGAAGTAGTACCTCTCAAATATCGGGGAATCCATTTTACTGCACATTCCAATGATCCATTCTCAAATTTCTCATATACCTGCTCACAACTCCCACTAAATGTGCAATATTTGGCCTTGTGCATACCACTGCATACATCAATCTACCAACTGCTAATACATATAGTATCCTAGACATTTTTTCTTCCTCCTCTTGTGTCTTTGGACACATCTCTTTAGTCAACTTAAAATGACTAGGAAAAGGTGTACTAACTACCTTTGCATTCTGCATGTTAAACCTTTTCAACACCTTCTCTACATACTCACTTTGAGACAAAAATAATTTTTTGTTTGTCCTATCCTATGTGATCCTCAAACCAAGGATTTATTTTACTGCACCCAAATCCTTCATAGCAAATGAATTTGCTAATTTTTTCTTAAGTTCATTAATATGTTGCATGTTACACCTGACAACAAGCATGTCATCAACATAAAGCAACATGATAATATAGCTGTCATTACCCAATTTTTTAAAATAAACAAAATAATCAGAATGACATCTTTTGTAACCTTGAACATCAACCATAAAACTATCAAATTTCAAATACCATTGCCAAGGTGCTTGCTTCAGGCCATACAAACTCTTCTTTAACTTGCACAAAAATTCCTCCTTACCCTTGACCTCATATCCTGGTGGTTGCTTCATGTATATTTCCTCTTCCAAATCCCCATGGAGAAATGTTGTTTTCATATCTAGCTATTCAAGATGCAAGTCTTCCGCAACCACAAGACTTAGAATAGTTCTAATAGAAGTCATCTTTACAACCAGAGAAAATATTTCATCAAAATCTATACCATTTTCTGTGCAAAAACCTTTTACCACGAGTCTGGCCTTATATCTTTTCTTGCATCCATCTTCATCCTTCAACTTGTAAACCCATTTATTTGGAAATGCTCTTTTACCTATAGGCAATTAGACTAAGTCCCAAGTTTGATTCTGCAATAAGAAATCCATTTCCTCTTTCATGCCTAGCTCCCATTTCTTTTTGGATCTACTTGCATTACTTCTTCATAAACTTTAGGTTCACTAGAATCAGTTAATAATATAGAATATAATGATGGAGAAAATATTTCTAGAGGTCTAGTTATCCTTGTAGAACGTCTAACACTTGTAGGAGTCTATGGGATAACTTGTTGTTGAGCATCAGGTACCACTGGCATTTTGTTTTCTGGAATCTCATCCAACACCACAGTCCTTTTTGGCCTATTCATGCTTCTTTTCCTACAGCTGATCCTTATACATGACCTTCTCATTGAATATAACATCTCCACTCCTAATGATTTTATGATTTTCATAATCCCATAACTGATAACCAAATTCATCTACTCCATATCCAATGAAGGTACATTTCTTAGATTTAGCCTCAAGCTTGGTTCTATTTTCAATATCAACATGGACAAGATATTTACAACCAAAGGTTTTAAAAAATGAATAGTTTACCTTTTTACCCGTCCATGCCTCCTCTGGGATGCCACCATCCAAAGGATTTGAAGGTCCCCTGCTTATTAAATAAATAACGGTATGTACAACATCTATCCAAAAGTGTAAGGGTAGTCCAACATGCAATCTCATGCTCCTTGCACGCTCCATAATGGTCCTATTCATCCTCTCAGACATACCATTTTCTTGTGGGGTTCCAAGAATTGTTTTCTGCCTACATATTCCATTGTATGAACAATAATTTTCAAATTATCTACTGCAATACTCACCCCCACTATTAGATTTGAGACACTTCAACTTTTTTCCCGTCTCATTCTCAACCAAAGCTTCCACTTTTTAAAATTTTCAAATACTTTTGATTTTTGTTTTAAGAAATACACCCATGTTTTCCTAGTTGCATCATCAATAAAAGTAACATAATAGCAAGAGCCACCAAGAGAAGATACCTGAGCTGGTTCCCATACATCTAAATGCACAAGCTCTAATTTCTCACTCTTCTTCTCTTTCCCAACTTTGAGAAATTAGACTCTTTTTTTTTTTCCATAAACAAAATTTTCGTAGAACTCCAAGTCAATCTACTTTAGAATTGGTAGCAACTTTCTAGAGTGAAGGATCTTCATTCCTTTCTCAGTCATGTGCCCAAGTCTATGGTGCCACAATTCTATTTATGTCCCTGTAGCAAGTGCTATAACTATCTCAGTAGCAACCGTTTCTGTAGCAGCTAAGGTAGAATAAGTATTACCAGCACACAAATACAATGTGCCTACTTTTTCACCTTTAGCTACTACTAATGCACCTTCAGTGACCTTCCAGACTTTTTCTAAAAAGGTAACTGGACAACCTTCACTACCTATTCTACAAAAAATAAATTCCTTCTCAAATTTGGAACATGCCTTACCTCCTATAGCAACCATTCATTTCCATTATGCAACTTTATTTTTATCTTTCTTTCTCCAACAATCTAACAGGGTTCATCATCACCCAAATACACCTATCCAAAATCACCTTGAACATAATCTTCAAAATATTTCCTATGGGGTATGGCATGAAATGAAGCCCCTGAATCTATTACCCAGGAATCATTAGCATTATCTAAACAAAGAATTAAAGCATCCTGTAATTTATTACTTGTAACATTAGCTTCCTTACTATCATCATGTTTTCCCTTTCGAGACCAACAATCTTTCTTCAAGTGTCCTAGCTTTCCGTAGTGCCAAGAATCCATTCTTCCTTTGGATTTATATATGCCTTTCTTTGAATTCCCCTGTGACTTCCCATGATTTGTTGGGATTTTCTCTCTCTCCTTTTTTCTTCTCCTATTCTCTATAGTCAAAGCATTACCTAATGTTGAACTCTCACCTGTGATTTTCCATCGCATTTCCTCACTAAGGATAACATCGACAACATCATCAATTTCAATGTATTTGAACCAAAGATAGAGTTACTTACAATCATTACCAAGCTATTCCAACTTTCTGGAAAAGAACAAAAAATAAAGAGAGCTCTAACCTCTTCATCAAAATCCAATTTTACAGACGTTAACTGACTGGTAATCATATTAAACTCATTTAAATGATCTGTCACAAATCCACCTTCAATCATTTTCAAATTAAACAAATGCTTCATGAGAAATACCTTATTTGAGGTTGAGGGTTTTTCATACAATTTAGCCAAAGCTTTCATTAGATCCTTTGTTGTCTTTGTTTCTGTTATATTGAATGCCATAAATGGTGCTAGGAACAACCAAATGGTTCCCAGTGCCTTTCTATCTAGAATCTCCCATTCTTCATCGAACATCACAACATATTTCTTTGCTTTGAACCTTGCAATGGCCACCATATATCCTTTTGATAAAAATAATCTTCCATCTGCATCTTCCATAATTGATAATTCTTGTCATTGAACTTCTCAACCTTGAATTTGGCTTCTTCCATTGCAACCACTCAAATCTAGAGGTTTCTTTCCAATTGACCAAAATACATGTGGATCTGATACTAGTTGTTAGGATTTAGGAAAAATGGAGCAATAAACATTAATAATTATATGCAGATTAAATAACCCAGAAATAACAATGAAGAATAACACAAAAGAGATCAACACAAAATTTTAACGCGATTCACCCAATATGGGCTACATCCATAGAAATTCAGCCATCCAATGATTTTATTATCCAATGCAAAATAGATTGCAATCTCATGAATCCTATACCACAACTTACATCCCAATCGCTTATAAAAAGATTTTTGGAAGCTTCCAGAATTAGGGTTTTACAAAGTCACTTTTCATCTATTGGTTAACAAAAAAAATTAACTACCAACCCCTTGACGTGCAAAAAGGGATTTTTTTTGGGGGCTATGCCCTTGAACCCTTGCTTTCAGGGGTTGTTGCCCCCAAACCCCTACTTAGGGCACCGCCTGGCCTCAAACCTCGACAAGGATACATAAAGATTTTACTGTATTTTCATGATCAATCAACACATACCAAAAATATCCCACTTGGAGACTAATTAGGCTCCACACCAAATAGGTCCCTCCCTTTATATCAGAGTTACAACCCCTTTTATTCTAAACTTATGCTACTCTGCTATGTAGATTTAGAGTGCATCATTTAGATGATACATGACCCAGCTGTGTTTGAGCGCTATTGTACCTTTAGTCATTTGATTCCAAGAGTAGATTAGTTAAATTCTTATGTGAATGCTTCTGTTGAATTAAATGATTAAATCTACATTGATAGATATTATATTTTATCATGCTATAATGTGTTGCTAAGGCCCACTTGTAGTAGCAATTATTTCTTATCATTTGACTCATGTTGATTGTGAACTCCTCCTATAGTATTCACTTGAGGTTCCTCATATCAAGTATTATGACTAAAGTCACTAAAGGAGGCCTTAAAGTGCATATTTGATCCCTATAGTGCTCCTTAACTTAAAGAAATTAAGATAATAAGTAAATAAGGAAAGATGAAGAGTTTAGAGTCTATATTGCTATTGAGCTGTGTCTTATCATTGAATTATGATCTACACTTAAATTAGAGCATCATGCCCTTATGTATAGTTGGGATATGTTAATGGAGAGATAATTTGATAGGGATGGTTGAACCTAGTTTTAATTAGAATAATAGCATGTTGGAAATCTGATTGTCATTGAGGTCAAAAGTAGGTCAGATTGAGATCATAGTGACATTAGATGAGGAGTTATTGTTTGAGGTCAAAAGGGCTCCATAATAGATGTTAGGAAGAAGGATTCATTAGCCTTAGTTTTTCATTGTAGCAAGCCTTGAAGAGTTGCAAAAGTTCAGGCACTAGGCCTTAGGCTTGCCTTATATCATTTTCTAAAGATAAAAGAGTTAGTATTTTTTAGGTAAGTCCAATCAGGCCTCAAACATTGAGTTTGAGGCCTACTCTGCTACAAGAGATTAGACCTCAGGCTTCAGTCATACCTCTTACTGAGTGTCTCAAAATAGATGAAGAAAGTTTGTGCAAAGTTCGAAAGGTTTCAGAATCAAGCTTTGGTCATAGCTCATATCAAATCCCTCAGAGAAAGGAAGGAAGAGTGTGTTAAGTATGAAAAGGTTTCAGACATCAAACTTTGGCCATACCTCATACCGATTGCACAAAGGAAAAGGAAGTTCGCATGTGGTAATCTCAAAAAGGCATCGAGCATCAAACTCTAGACTTAATGCTTATCATATGCTAAAGGAATCAAGAATTGAGCATCATCATTAAGGATTATTCCTTAACTGAATGCTAAGTATAAAGGATGAGGGAGACCCAAACCTCAACACCCAAAATGGTGTTGGAGTTCATGGGTCGATGTTAAGGCTTACACCTTACCGAGAATATTAAGAAAGGGGTATGATGAAACCTCAAACCTTGACACCCGAAATGGTCTCAGTATTCGTAGGTTGGTGTTAAGGCCTTTTCCTTAACATGAAATAGGGAAATGGGTATGATGAAACCTTGAACCCTAATACCTGAAATAGTTTTGGTGTTCGTGGGTCAAATTTTAGGTTTTTTCCTTAATAGTTTGGCAAGAAAATAGTAAGAAGAAAGCCTGAAGGTTGAGACCTGAAAGGGATTAAGGCTTGTGAAAGATACATTTGGGAATCATAATTTGATAGGAAGGCTTATACCTTAGCGAAAGGATGGTAAGTGGCAAGAGTTAAGGGCGAACCCCGACACCCAAAATAGTTTTGGTGTTCGCGGGACAATGTTAAGGCTTATGCCTTAACATAAAACAAAGGAAGGAGTAAGAGGTAACCCCAAACCTTGACATTTGAAACACTCACACATGTTTTGAAGTTCGTGCTTTAGTGTTTCAGAAATTAGTGTGTTGGTCCGCGTTGGTGTAGAGGAAGGTAAATAGTAAAGGGTAAGGCCAATGGCCAAACCTCGATAGGGTAAAAGATATTTGGACATATGTGTTGAGAATTGCTTGCTAAGCTCTTCTGAGCACTTCAAGTAGGAGGTAAGAGGGATTAATGATCCTTGACCCCTGACAAATGTAATGCCCCGCCACACAACCCTAGAGGAAGTTGCAAGTAAATACCTAAACGTACTATTTTTTTTTTTTAAGTACAAATAACATGCAAGTTCACTACCCATTGCCAACAACCTCTAAGGTTACGAGACTGAGATTACATAAAAACCCAAACAAGAAACATGAATTGAAACCATAGCATTTAATTACTTAACGAATTAAGAAACACCTACATTCCATTCATGATAAATTACATCAAAGAATAAGAGATACCACATGATTTCAAATAACAATCATTTAACAATAAGATTACAACTCTCATTCCCTGAATGAGGTAAATCTAATAAGCATGGTTATATAATACATCTTCCACCTCGATAAAAAATGAGGGGTAACTGATTACAAGATTCAACTGAAAAGAATAAAACATAAAATGAAACTGGATCTCACGAGCTCTCCAACTGGAAATCTCGTCCACACGATCAAGAAGAAAACCCAACAGAGTGAGGTGCACGTTCCACCCAACCAAGTAATACCCGAAGGCTCACCCCCTGTGCTAGGAGATAGTAATAAGGAATCCTATACAAGGCCATCAACCTCTAGACACAGGGTAACTCACACTAATACAACCAATCACATGAACCATACAACCATAAGAATAACACAAGTACAACTCTAACATCACTGACATAAGTCACATTGCTTCCAGAAATAAAATAGATCAAGTATGATAAGAAGACCATACACATAAAACCAAATACCAACTGTTGTCATAGAAAGAGTGTCATCACACAACTCAACATGGGATATCCTCTGGGAATCTTCATAGGCTCCAACCCTCCTCATGGGATATCCTGGTGGCCTCAACCGAATCCCGACCCCCATACTCACTCATGCGGAATCAAATAACTCTCGTAAAGACAAAATAGATGACCTTGCCATTCCAGGCCTTCCCACTCATCCCAAGCCTATACAAGCACTTGTGTCTATGAGTGAGGCTAAATTAGCTTGGTTAATGTGAAATACTACCCAAACTTCTAAGTACATTGTTTTAGTTATTACTTGATTAAACCACCTCTAAAGGTTATCCAGTTTACCTCTTTGGGCTTTGGCACCTAACAGAAGCCACTCTTCTACTTGAAAACATACCAAACACAACCAATCACTAAGGGTGCCAAAGTGCATACAAACTAGATAAAAAATCACTCCAACTCTAGGAGGAACATATAATGAAATTCACTCCAAACAATTGGAGGCAACAAAAGTCAAACCCCTTTCCAAACATTGGAGGCAACAAAACACATAATCCACTCCTTCCAAAGGAGGCACAAATCACATAATCCACTCCTAATCCAAAGGAGGCACAAACCACATAATCCACTCCTAATCCAAAGGAGGCACAAACCATCCCAGTTCGTGAAAATTGGGTAAAACAATAGGATACAACTATACGCACTACCCAAGGCAATACAAAGGTTGGCTAACATAATACAACAACCCCAAATAGTTAAACCCCTTTTGGAAGACTTAACAACCCTTCTAATCAACTTCCCCAAAGCGAAAACAAAAGAAGTGTACACTCAAGAAGGGCAATCAAACATAAATTAAATCTATATTTGGATTTCCTAAATCCACTTCCTTTAATAACATTCAATAGTTTATTGCCACAATAAAACTAATTAAATTATGTCTTTTCCAAACAAAGGATAAAATTTAACCAGATATTTAATTCCCTAATTGCTTTTAAATAGTAATAAACATTTACTTCTATGATCCATAACCTATCATTTAAACATAACTATTGGTCCTTTGCAAAATAAATCATTTTAAAATCAATTAATCTCTCTATTAAACTCTTTACATTTAAATCCAATATTTGTTCTTTCAAATATATTATTTTACAATAAAATCAATAATTTGACTATGAACACAATATTTTCAATTCCTCAATTACACATTTCATGAAAATAACTAATCTTATCGTAAATTTGTTTGCAACTAACAAGAACTATAAATAAAAATCACTCTCGTAAACATTTCATTTCATTTAATACGAATATCCCTTTCCCTTAAAATCATTCCCTTATTAAATAACTATTTAAGTATTTGACAAGTAATAATAAATTAAATCTAAGGGTCTACTTTAATTTCTTGATAATATTTAAATATAAAAAAACTCATTTCCCCAAATAGAATCTTTTCATTATTAAATAAATATTCGTGCAAAGACATGCATCTTTATTAATTAAATATTCATTTAAATAAGAATGTGTTTCTATATAAATTTAACATCAATTTCTCATTTTTAAATATTCTTTTATTTAACCTTTTGCGCATTGTCCATTTTTCTTAAGTAATCAACCTTTGCATCTTTTCTAATAAAAATAATCTGAAAATAATTATATTCAATTATATGATTAAACATATAAATTTTTATTTACATATTTTATAAAACCCATATATATTTCCAACAACTCTTAATACAATCCAATTATTTAAAATATATAATATATATATAATATATGCATTATATATATATAAATAATAATAAAATAAAAAAATTATTTAAATAATAATATAATATATACATATAATATATATATATATATTATATATATATATATAATATAATATATATAAAAAAAATTAAAATTAAAAAAAGCAATTGTCAACCCACAAACCCCCAAAAGGGAGGACACAGCCATAGGCTGCGCCCAACCTCCCCTGTGGAGGCTGCGCTACCTGTGGCAGCGCTTCCCCCACACTGTGTGGGGAGCGTTGCCACAACTACCTCCCCCCAACCTTAATAAAAATTAATATTATTATTATTACTTTTATTAAAACAAAAAAATAGAAATCCTCTGTTTCTGGTCATTTCCAGAACAGAGATTTTTTTTTTCTTTGACAGAGAATTTTCTTTCAAACAGGGAAAATTTTCCCAAATAAACATATACAAAATTTGTATATATAAAAAAAAGACATAAGTATATATATACAAAATTTTCATTTGACATTCAAATTGTACAAATTTTTCCCACATAAATTTTCAAAAAAACTAATTTCTTGATTCCAAATTTCTGAATAATTTCTAAATCTAAACACAGAATAATTTCTTTTGCTAAATCTTCAAAAAGAAAACTAATTTCTTGATTTCAAATTTCTGTTGAAGAGTTTGTATTTTCCACAAGAATCTAAAAAAATTCTGTGTTCAACAGGGTTTTCAAATTGTTTCCAAGCAAGTTTTCAAAATTGAAAATGCAAATTTTCAAAACAATAAAACAAGGAAGAACCTGTGATCTGAAGCTTGAAGAAGAAAAGCTGAGCTTCCCTGCAAGATAATTTTTCCAAAGCTCTTCCAAATTTTTTTCACCCAAATCCAATAATGCATATCTAAAACAAGAAAAACTTCATTTCTTTTTAACAACAATCCCCCTTTTCCAAAATGAAATATCTTCCCCAAATATAGTCAACTTTCCCCAAAATATCCCACAACCACCATAGTTATTTCCCTTCTATCCATTTTGAGATATTTTGCACTTTTTGAAAATTTAAAAATAAAATTTCTTTTCAACATGACTTTATTACTTTTAAAAATAAAATAAAATAAAAATTCTATTTCAAAAAGCATTTGAAACTTTTAAAATTTTCTTTTCAAAAGAATTTAAACTTTTAAAATTTTCTTTTTCAAAAATCATTTAACACTTCTAATTCCAAAATGGATAACTTAATTCATTTCAACACAATTAATTTAATTAATTAATAAAATAAATCTAATCCAAGATTATATTATTTTATTAATTAAATTAAATTAATTAATAAATTAAATAACTTTTCTAATATTATAACTAGATTTATTTAATAAACAACCTAAATACATAGAACTATTTATTTACCTTTTCCAACTTGCAATTAAATAAAATTAAGGAGAGATAAACAACAAAGAAGCAACTTAACCCGACTAAAACCCGACGACACACTATGACTAGGGTGATGACTTGGCATGGAAAACTTAGCTACTATCTCCTAATCGAATACCGTTGGCCAATGGACACACTCAAACCTGTGAAACTAGGTGGAGTCGATGTCCTGTACCTATCAACCTGCGAACAAAGAGTATATCGAACATGCATATATATAACATAATAAACACACTGTGAAGAGGAAATCGCGGAATCGTAGGGTACTCGCAAGCGAGTGATGCGATCTCGTCCCCTTCACCCATACACTCATCATAGACTAACAGTTCCATCATAAACAAATATCTTATGCAATAACATGTTACAATAGGGCATGTGCAGGATCATGGTATCCCAAAAAGTGGCAATGGAGAAAAAAATACGTGTTTCTACGACTCAAAAATGCGAAAATGCTGAGTTGACTTTTTGGGGCTCGGGTGACTACCGAGGTAGAGAAAAAACTTAGATTTAAGAATCGGATATTCGATTTTGTTGACATATATATATATATATATAATTTTGGGTGACCAAAACTCATTTTCACATTTACATTTGGTTCAACCGCGGCGGGCGCACAGTGGAAAGTGCAAATCAGATATCCGATTTGAAATCCATCTCCAACAGGTAAAATTCTTGATTTTTTATTTGCTCTAATCAAAATTTCAATTAGATTTGTTTAATTTTAGTTGATTTTTTTCAAAATAGGGTTTTTTGGTAGATTTTTTATGAAAAAGTTGAGTTTAGCATGAATTTTGATGAAAATTGAATGTTTGCAATGGATTTTCACTTAAAAATAGTGTTTTTTATGTATTTGGATTAAAAATTAGAGAATTTTATTAATTTTTGTTAAAAACTAGGGTTTTTGTTGGATTTTAAAAAAAAACTAGGGTATTTTTATACTATTTTCATTTATATTGTCTGATTTTAATTAGATTGATTTGTTTTTATATTTAATCAGGCATTAGCATTAAATTGTTTTGAATCTTGAGAAAATTTATTTTTGACCTTGTGTCACTTCACTAATTCCCACGTGAGATGTAGTTGTAGACTTTGGCTTCCTATGTTGCAATCATAGCCAATGTTGAGCTTGATTCTTATAACTCTTTCACTCAACGTATAATGTCTACCCAATCCATCTTATATTCCCTCCCTAGTCCTACATTACCCATGTCTTTTTTGTAACCTAACATTTATGTGGACTTGGCATATGTTATTTCTAAGGTCCCCAATGATAATCTAGAATAATTGGATAAAGACCTACAATGAATTCAACAATTCTTAAGCATTGAACCTTTGGATGGAGAAGCAATCCCTCTTTTGGATAGCATTGGGAAGTTGGTAAATGATTAGGAAGGGATAGAAGTGTTACGTAGCCTAGCTAATATAGTAGATTCTAATATTCCTTTGGTAGCTAGTTTCACGAAATTTTTGACTAATGCTCAAAATCCTTTTGGAAAATAAGTTTCCTCTCCCACAATAATGCCTTCTATTCCCAACTTTACACCTCCAATCATAGCATCAATGATGGAATATAACAATGGTTTAAACTCAAGCTTAGGAATTTCTAGTGGAAATTATAATAGTTTTGTCCCTTCACCTATAACACCTTCATATTCATCACCCCTCCTAAACATGAAATATAATATCCCACCATTCCTCCATACTAGTTCACCATACTTGAAAAACTCTCACAACATGTGGCCCAATGATTTTGTGATAAATCAACTTTTTTATTTAAAGCATGAGATTATTACAACAACAAATTTCAAACTTAAACCAAAATCAAACCAATAGTAAACATCCAAAATACCTTACACATAGTTCATTAATGTTCACTATTTTAAATACACCTATACTACAAAACATTGAAATACCTCGCTTTGGAAAGTACAATGGTAAAAAATATCCTAATAACCATTTGTTAGTTTTTACTACCTTGTGTAGAGACTTTATTTTTGAAGATTCACTCATAGTGAAACTCTTTTCTAGATCATTGAAAGATATGGCCTTGGATTGGTTTTGTTCATTGTCAAACAATCAATTACCTCCTTTACACAACTCATTAATGATTTCCTCCAACACTTTCAAGTGAACATCAGTCCTCAAGTTACATTAACAAATTTAGTTCATTGTAATCAAGGACCTAAAGAGAAAATAAAAAACTTTATGAAATGATACTAATCCCTTTATTTGAAATTCTCCTATAGTCTTCAAGATGTTGACATTCAAAGGGTGTTTATAGGTAACTTACAACCTAATATTCAAGATAAGAAATTGCTAATGAAATATCCATCCTTAACATGTTTTTGTATAACCCTTCATGATTATCGAATATCGATTAGTTGGTATGAAGGTACCCCTTCATAGGCTCCTATTGGTCAATCATATAAGTCATGCCTCAAAACAACTATCAATCATTTAAAAAGAAAAACAAAATATTCATTACTTGATAAACATTCATGTCAAACTGCTCATAATATTGAGACAAAAGTAACTACTGTAAACATAACTCTAGATATAAATTTAGGCCATGAGATAGGAAATTTTCATAGTTGTTTGATTCTCTCCATGTGATCATGTTGTAATTGTTAAACAAGAATATGATTCAACTTCTCCAATTAGTCATATTCAAAACAATTAAACCACCAAACTTGCAAAAACATTTTTTCATATACAATACATAATGATATGAATGATAGAAAGCATATTTATAACCAAGTGCAAGACCTCATTCTAATCAAATCCAATTGGATGACCTATTAATGACAAAGGAAATAAATTGGTTTTTCACCTAATCAATACTTACAAATATTTACAAGCCCATTGCCAATTCATTCAACAAACTTTGTTCAATACAATGATAATGAAGAAGATGATAATGATTTTTCCATCTTTATAAACATTATAATATTCAAAATCATAAAGGAAAAACCAATATTTTGTTTGACATTTCTTTTACATATATTGATTCTTCTATAACTACACTCGATGGTCTTCTTTATATCAAGTTTTAAAACCCTAAAAGGGAATACTCATTGATCCCATGTACATAGTGAATATGATCAAAAAAAGTAGTTATTGTATGTACATGAACTTTATGCAGATGATTATGAACAATCAAAAGCATGATTAAAAGCTCATGATGGTTATGGCTTCCTATAATTGGTTTGATAACTCTCCCAAGAAAGGTTGGACCTAAATAGTTGGTGTTTGATAGATTTTTATGAAAATTTGAGTTTAGCATGGATTTTGATAAAATTTGAATGTTTGCAAATGGATTTTGACTTAAAAATAGTGTTTTTATGTATTTGATTAAAAATTAGAAAATTTTATAGATTTTGTTATAAACTAGGTATTTTTATAATATTTTCATTTATATTGTCTAATTCTAATTAGATTGATTTGTTTTATATTGAATCGGCATTATGGCCACGAATGAAAATGCACCAATCACCACCTCCACCACCTCCACCTCCTCCACCTCCACCACCTCCACCACCACCACTTCCACCACCTCCACAGCCATCAATTCAAGAATTAATTTTCTGAAAAATTGCAACAATTAAGGGGCATTTCTGAAGTTTATACGAGAGTCCCTCGATTATCTTCGATGTCAAACACAATGAATGAAATAATTAAAAATATAGAAACCCTCTCCTCACAACATAATGCCTTTCATTCGTGGCGAGAAAACATGAGAGAATATTATGCATGTGGATTGTCCTATGATGATGTGAAAGATCTTGGGATAACCAAAGCCCAAATAGCCTCTTTATTTGTTAACCCCCACACTGGTTTGCCAGTTAATGTTAATAAAACAAAACTTTCTATAAAATGGTGCACTCATAGAGACATTGTAGAAACTTTTGGGATCATTGGTGTATGGTTTTTTTGAAACCACCGAACAACAATTTTGATGTACCATTTTACTTTATAAAAAAATTATATGCTGAGTTTGTGTTAGGGCATCATGTCAATTACTTTGACATTAGACCCTTCTAGGGCGTTGGTGGAGGTATGCCCCAGGATAGAGAAGGGGCAGTTAGAGTAATACCCCGCCCACATGTTCCCCTCCCTCCCCTTCCTCCGCCACCTCCAGTATACCATCCAGATATTATGCAGGATGCGGCCACACAGACTATCGATGCTATTCACTCTTTGAGTGGTCTTTTGGTTTCGCATGCTTCTATAGTAGCTCAGCCACATTCTGGTGATGTTGGTGATGGCTCGAGTGCTGCTGCATCATCCTCATCAGGCCCACATATTTGTGTACCACATACTTGCTCCATGTGCCGCCAAATATGCTTGGGTCCTCTTGTAGAGCCTGCCAGCATCCCCTAGACACTTCTGATTATGACTTCCACGATGTGGATATTATAGATCAGACGCAGGGGAGTGGAGCACACCATATAGAGTCCTCTCCTGCTAGAGAGGGGGACATTGGAGTCGTGACACAGGTAAAATTTAAGTTGTGAATTTATAACTTGCATTTATTTTTAAATGAATATTAATAAGAGATAGTATAATGTACTAATATTTATTTACATGGTCTATTTAACAGTTGATGTCCGAGGAGGAGCTGAAAAATGTGACAGATAGCACCCTGAGGGCCATTTCATTTGGCCTGGACACGCACACAGTATATATTTTTGCACTCATTCATTTACATTTATTTATTGTATACTTTCTTGTCCTTTGAATTGTCATTAAAATGAAATTATATAATAACTTATATGTTTATCTTATTTTCCTCTTGTAGGAAATACCTTCTGCGAGCGAGGTGCAACCTTGTCCAGATTATGGAAGTGTAATGTTGGATAAGGGCAAGGTAATTGAACTCAAATTTGATTGAATTAAGAATTTTAAGATCTTATATTGATTATACATACATCGACATAGATTGGTAGTTTCATATGTACTTGTCATTTTTATGTGCAGGGTATTATGAGCTATACGTCCTTGTTGACAAGGGCCACAACACCCGAAGCAGTACGTATTGGAACCCCTGAAGGAGTAGGTGTTGAAGCAGCTCAAGGAGGAGGTGTTGAAACACCTAAAGAAGTATGTGTTCATTTTATTTTGTGTTTGGTATTTATATGTTCCTATTACTTGACAATTGTATGCTAACTTGGATCAGTTTTATGTTTTTGTTCACCTATAGATTGAAATTACAAAAGATGGTTTGGTCGGTTCTTTGAGAGGGGCATATTCTAGAACTCCCGACCCTTTGAAGAGACGGATATTTCGGTAATCAAGATTACAATTTTAGAGTTCAATTATAATTTAATGTATATTGATTTTGATGTTAATTATTCAATTTTAAATTATATAGTATAACTAATCTCAATTGTGGTTTGACTTTTTCTTGTGCAGCTACCTTCAGAGGCAACGAGTGCTTCAAAGAGGCTCCATTTTGATGATCCACCAGTAGTTTAGAATGAGATAGACATTTTGGCATGTAAATATTGAATAGTTACCGAGATGGCATATGCCACATATTGTAAAATTTTGTTTGAGTTGGCGTTGATGCCATTTTTGTATATGGACATACACTTGATTATTGGATAATTTCATATATAGAAGTTGACAATCGAAATTTAATTGCCTCCTCATGTGCATAATTAAACTCTTTGAAATTTTAATCAAGTGAGCAATGGTTAAATATCTTGATGTACAATAGCATAAAAAGAATGGTTATATTATGTAGTTTATTCATATTGCTGATTACATTGCATTGCACATCTTTCAAACTCAAAGCATTTCCAGCCACTTAAACTATTATTGATGAAATAAACACTATGCACCTTAGACATATGTAATACACACTGGTATATTATTTACATTGCATCTAAATCAAGGTATGCAAACTACACAAAATACTCCACACCAATCCAATCAATAAACTTTAGTTTTCACTTTACAAACAACAATGTATTTGTAACAAAACTATGCCCTAGACAATACAAAATAGGAACAACAATACCTTTAGAGAGCCTTTGCCCTAGCAAAAGGATATACATAAGATTAGACAATAAACTTACATGTGTGCTCAATACCAAAACATAATGAGAGTATGAAAAATTGAACAAGATTGAAATGATAGACTTTGAATCAAATTTGATAGCCATACATAATGCAACCACAAATCAACCTTAACAAATGCAAAGACAATAAACACTCAACTAATTTTTAGATAAATACAATGCAACTTAATCAATGAAGATTGACTTATCTATAGAAACTAAAACCACAAGTCTATTGCCTAAAACCCATCCTTTGCAGCCACAATACAACCAACTCTTTGAAAGTTTCTTTGAGCCCTAAGCTGGTTGTGTTAAAAATGATTTGTTGCTTATATTTAATAAAAATATTTAGGTCATAATGAACTTGGTAAGCCTTTTCAAATGAAATTATCAAACCACTAACCATTATGTTGAAATTTCATCATTACCTTTTAGATATGCAACAACTTATTATGTCGGTGTTTTTTCTCAAAGTCACTAGAAAAAAAAAAAAATGATATATGTCAATCCTCCCTATTTACTTTTATGAAAGTGGTCTAACTTCATAATGAACAAGGATCCTAGTGAAATCCTTGTGTTAATTTGAAAGTCAAATATATCAAGTATTGAAGTATAAACCAAAAAAATGCAAAAGACCATTACATGATCTAAACCCCAATTATATCAAGTATTGTTGCCTCAATAAGTATTGCTGCCTCCATGACTTATCAATACCAAACTCACCTAGAAATAGAGAAATGTATATTTCATTGCAACCAACCAAATAACAATAAACCTTCAATAAATGCCACAAATGTATATATAGTGTATTACCTAAAAATGTGCCAAGTTGAAAATTCAACAAAAACAAAATTGTCTCATTATTTGAATGCATGCCACCTATGATCATCCCTTGAAATCAATGCCAAAATCAATGTCAACAAACTTTTCCTTTGGAATTGATGTCAAACAACGTATATGATCACCAATGTCAAAGAATGCAAAAATATGAACCTGTAGCAATAAACCAATATACAACAAGAAACTGATAAATAAAGAAAAACTTATTTTTGTACAATGTAGTGTCAATCTCAACTATAAATATCAACTTTTCTCCCCCTTTTGAAAACAATTCCAAAGGTCAAAGGAGTGGGTAAGCATCAAAAATCACCAAAATGTACCATGATACCATTGTCCTCATCTATCAAACTAACAACAAGATGTCAAAAACTAAAGCAATATTAGATATAAATATATGCAAATACCAAGTTGTCAAGTGAAACATCAAACTGAACTATCAGAAGAAGTAGAGTATCATATCCATCGAGAACTAAAAGATGAAGTGTCATGCCAACTACCATTGAATCCATAATAACATATCAGCTAAAAATATCAAGAATAAAGAATATGCTAAGAAGCTCCCCTTGAAACCAAAACCTACTGCAACCTTCCACTGTAAAGACCTTAACATTTTACTATTTTCCTGCAAAAGCATTCACAAAACATTTCCATGAAAGTCTTGCCATACAACTATGTCACAAATGCATTGTTCCTCCACAAATGACACTTTCAAACCATTCCACTTACAAAGGAACATAGATCAATGAAAATTAGTGCATAATGTGCATATTCGAGCAAAATAACAATCATCTTATAAGCCACTAGCCTAGATGTTACACAAGAAAGCGTAGAATAATAATACTAAAAAATGATAAGTGAACACAAATTTCCTTGCTTCAAAGAAAAACCTTTGTAACATCACTGTGGTAATAAGCTTACCAATCAACCATCATTCAGCATTTGCATGACAACAAGCTTGATCTGCTACACATAACACCTAGATTAGCATCACACTCTCATCTTGTCATTGTTATTATGCAACCAACCATCTTGCAAATTTGATCAACAAGAAGTTAAGAAACAACACTATGTAATATTATAGCTTGACATCAATAAAAATTTGTAAGATAGAAGCAACAAAATCCATCTTAAGAAGAAAGCCATCAGCTAAAACTACAAACCATAAAATCTTGAATCTCACAAGCATTAACATTAGGAAACTCAAGTCAACATGACAAGATCAATAAGAAAAATTCCTGACAACAACATCCATATCAATTCAAATATGTGTGAAAGTTAATAAAGTTCACTAAGATAATTGACCACTTTTCATCGATACTTGCACCTATTACCTCTCTGAGACACCTCTTTGCTATCTCGGAAGCGTTTTCCAATGGTGATGACTTTTCAGATGAGGGAAAAGTTGCCAGATGCAAGCAGTGTAAAGTTGCAAAGTGGTGCAACTTTCATTCTGCAACTCCTACAACCAAACGGACTGTTCCAACACGTCCGTATGGGTACGTTTACGCCAGGGATGGTCCTCTTTTGCACCCAAATACGCCGAATCACTCTGAGCTACATTGGACCGGCGATTTCCCTTAAGAGTCCAAAGTGCTAAAAGGCAGCAATATTTGGAGGGCTATTTCTTGGAGACCATGGGGC
>VDFB02014724.1:0-65876 GCA_007258455.2 Sequoia sempervirens | reverse complement strand
GAAAGTAGAATAATTGGTATGGTCAATCAGATTCTTGTGTATTGCTATAATGCTGTTAAGTTTTCAACCCTAAAAGACTTTCAGGAGGAAGTCTATACAAGGGGGGAGGATGTACGGTCCTATTAGGATTCATGCAGATTGAAGCAATAAACATTAACAATTATATACAAATTAAATAACCCATAAATACCAATGAAGAATAACACAAAAGAGATCAACACAAAAATTTAATGTGGTTCACCCAATATGGGCTACATCCATATAAACTCAACTATCCAACGATTTTATTATCCAGTGCAAAAAAAAATACAATCTCACAAATCCTATACCGCAACTTACATCCCAACTGCTTATAACAAGCTTTTTGGAAGCTTATAGAATTAGAGTTTTACAAAGTCATTTTTTATTTGTTGATTAACAAAAAAATTAACTACCAACCCCTTGATGTGCAAAAAGGGAATTTTTTTTAGGGGTTGCACCCCTAGACCCCTACTCTCAAGGTTGCCACCCTTGAATCCTCGCTATCAGGGGCTATCACCCCAAACCCTCGCTTAGGGTCTGGCCCAGCCCGACCTTAAACCTCAAAAAGGATACATAAATAGTGTACAATATTTGCATGATCAGTCACCACATACCAACAATCTCCCACTTGGAGATTAATCAGACTCCACACCAAACAATCTCCCACTTGGAGATTGATCTTGGATGACCCGTTGCACTTGCATCTCCCATTGGATTACAGGTTCGGTTGGTTTCTTATGTCCACTATTATTAGTCATGAAGGCCAACAAAAAATGATGAGGAAATTAGTTTCTCTTGTGTAACTACCTTTGTGAACATATCTGCAGGATTTTCACTTTTGTGAACTTTCTCCAACTTCAATTGTTCATCCTCCAAAAATGACTGGATGAAGTGGTATCTAAGCTGTATGTGCTTAGTTTTTGAATGTAGAGCTAAATTCTTTGCAAGATGAATGGCACTCTGGCTATTAGTGTACAAAGGGATATCTTCTTGTAATTGTCCCAATTCCTTCAGAAAATGTTGTAACCAAATTGTCTCCTTGCTAGCTTCCATTACAACAACATACTCAACTTCAATGGTTGAAAGTGCAACAACCTTTTGTAGCCTTGAAATCCAATTGACTGCAGTACCTCCTATAGTAAAAAATGTATACCCTATAGTATTCCTCCTGCTATCAGTATCACCTACCAGATTAGAGTCAACATATTGTCTTAGAGAAGAATTTGTTCCTCCAAAACATAGTTTCTTTGAAGTAGTACCTCTCAAATATCGGGGAATCCATTTTACTGCACATTCCAATGATCCATTCTCAAATTTCTCATATACCTGCTCACAACTCCCACTAAATGTGCAATATTTGGCCTTGTGCATACCACTGCATACATCAATCTACCAACTGCTAATACATATAGTATCCTAGACATTTTTTCTTCCTCCTCTTGTGTCTTTGGACACATCTCTTTAGTCAACTTAAAATGACTAGGAAAAGGTGTACTAACTACCTTTGCATTCTGCATGTTAAACCTTTTCAACACCTTCTCTACATACTCACTTTGAGACAAAAATAATTTTTTGTTTGTCCTATCCTATGTGATCCTCAAACCAAGGATTTATTTTACTGCACCCAAATCCTTCATAGCAAATGAATTTGCTAATTTTTTCTTAAGTTCATTAATATGTTGCATGTTACACCTGACAACAAGCATGTCATCAACATAAAGCAACATGATAATATAGCTGTCATTACCCAATTTTTTAAAATAAACAAAATAATCAGAATGACATCTTTTGTAACCTTGAACATCAACCATAAAACTATCAAATTTCAAATACCATTGCCAAGGTGCTTGCTTCAGGCCATACAAACTCTTCTTTAACTTGCACAAAAATTCCTCCTTACCCTTGACCTCATATCCTGGTGGTTGCTTCATGTATATTTCCTCTTCCAAATCCCCATGGAGAAATGTTGTTTTCATATCTAGCTATTCAAGATGCAAGTCTTCCGCAACCACAAGACTTAGAATAGTTCTAATAGAAGTCATCTTTACAACCAGAGAAAATATTTCATCAAAATCTATACCATTTTCTGTGCAAAAACCTTTTACCACGAGTCTGGCCTTATATCTTTTCTTGCATCCATCTTCATCCTTCAACTTGTAAACCCATTTATTTGGAAATGCTCTTTTACCTATAGGCAATTAGACTAAGTCCCAAGTTTGATTCTGCAATAAGAAATCCATTTCCTCTTTCATGCCTAGCTCCCATTTCTTTTTGGATCTACTTGCATTACTTCTTCATAAACTTTAGGTTCACTAGAATCAGTTAATAATATAGAATATAATGATGGAGAAAATATTTCTAGAGGTCTAGTTATCCTTGTAGAACGTCTAACACTTGTAGGAGTCTATGGGATAACTTGTTGTTGAGCATCAGGTACCACTGGCATTTTGTTTTCTGGAATCTCATCCAACACCACAGTCCTTTTTGGCCTATTCATGCTTCTTTTCCTACAGCTGATCCTTATACATGACCTTCTCATTGAATATAACATCTCCACTCCTAATGATTTTATGATTTTCATAATCCCATAACTGATAACCAAATTCATCTACTCCATATCCAATGAAGGTACATTTCTTAGATTTAGCCTCAAGCTTGGTTCTATTTTCAATATCAACATGGACAAGATATTTACAACCAAAGGTTTTAAAAAATGAATAGTTTACCTTTTTACCCGTCCATGCCTCCTCTGGGATGCCACCATCCAAAGGATTTGAAGGTCCCCTGCTTATTAAATAAATAACGGTATGTACAACATCTATCCAAAAGTGTAAGGGTAGTCCAACATGCAATCTCATGCTCCTTGCACGCTCCATAATGGTCCTATTCATCCTCTCAGACATACCATTTTCTTGTGGGGTTCCAAGAATTGTTTTCTGCCTACATATTCCATTGTATGAACAATAATTTTCAAATTATCTACTGCAATACTCACCCCCACTATTAGATTTGAGACACTTCAACTTTTTTCCCGTCTCATTCTCAACCAAAGCTTCCACTTTTTAAAATTTTCAAATACTTTTGATTTTTGTTTTAAGAAATACACCCATGTTTTCCTAGTTGCATCATCAATAAAAGTAACATAATAGCAAGAGCCACCAAGAGAAGATACCTGAGCTGGTTCCCATACATCTAAATGCACAAGCTCTAATTTCTCACTCTTCTTCTCTTTCCCAACTTTGAGAAATTAGACTCTTTTTTTTTTTCCATAAACAAAATTTTCGTAGAACTCCAAGTCAATCTACTTTAGAATTGGTAGCAACTTTCTAGAGTGAAGGATCTTCATTCCTTTCTCAGTCATGTGCCCAAGTCTATGGTGCCACAATTCTATTTATGTCCCTGTAGCAAGTGCTATAACTATCTCAGTAGCAACCGTTTCTGTAGCAGCTAAGGTAGAATAAGTATTACCAGCACACAAATACAATGTGCCTACTTTTTCACCTTTAGCTACTACTAATGCACCTTCAGTGACCTTCCAGACTTTTTCTAAAAAGGTAACTGACAACCTTCACTACCCATTCTACAAAAATTCCTTCTCAGAACATGCCTTTACCTCCTATAGCAACCGCCTATCTTCATTTCATTATGTAAACTCTTGATTTTTATCTTTCTTTCTCTAACACCCATTAGGGTTCATCATCACCCAAATACACCCCTATCCAAAAATCACTCCTTGGAATATGGTCTTCCCAAACATTTCCCGGTAGTATGGTGCATGAAATAGGCTCCCCACTGCTCCGTGAATCATTAACATTTTCTAAACATAGAATTAAAGCATCATGTAATTTATTACTTGTAACATTAGCTTCCTTACTGTCATCATGTTGTCCATCTCCTTGTTTTCCCTTTCGAGACCAACAATCCTTCTTCAAGTGTCCTAGCTTTTCTCATAGCTGCTTGGCGAATCCATTTCTGATTTATATATGCTCTTTGAATTCTCGCAGATTCCCCATGATTTGTTGGGATTTTTCCTCTCTCCTTTGATCTTTCCCTATTCTCTACAGTCAAAGCATTACCTAATGTTGAACTCTTTCACATGTGATTTTCCATCGTGATTCTACTAAGGATACCATGTCGACAACATCACTAATTTCTGTACGTATTTGAACCAAAAGATAGAAAGTTATTTCACAATCACCAAGCTATCTCAACTTTCTGAAAAGAAAAAAAAAATAAAGAGAGCTCTAACCTCTTCTATCAAAAATCCAATTTACAGGATTTCCACCGACCGGTAACTCATATTAAACTCATTTAAATGATTTTCCATAGATCCACCTCCAATCATTTTCAAATTAAACAAATGCTTCATGAGAAATTCCTTATTTGAGGTTGAGGGTTTTCATATAATTTAACCAAATGTTCCATCAAATCCAATGTTGTCTTTGCTTCTATTATATTAAATTTCATAGATGGTGCCGTGAACGGGAACCAATGGTTCCCGCTGTTCTCTGCCTCCAGAATCTCCCATTCTTCATTTCTGAACATCACAACAGGTTTCTTTTCTTTTGCTTTCTTTCCCTGTAACGTACTTATATCCTTTTTCCCTTTTGATAAAAATAATCTTCCATCTGCATCTTCCATAATTGATAATTCTTGTCATTGAACTTCTCAACCTTGAATTTGGCTTCTTCCATTGCAACCACTCAAATCTAGAGGTTTCTTTCCAATTGACCAAAATACATGTGGATCTGATACTAGTTGTTAGGATTTAGGAAAAATGGAGCAATAAACATTAATAATTATATGCAGATTAAATAACCCAGAAATAACAATGAAGAATAACACAAAAGAGATCAACACAAAATTTTAACGCGATTCACCCAATATGGGCTACATCCATAGAAATTCAGCCATCCAATGATTTTATTATCCAATGCAAAATAGATTGCAATCTCATGAATCCTATACCACAACTTACATCCCAATCGCTTATAAAAAGATTTTTGGAAGCTTCCAGAATTAGGGTTTTACAAAGTCACTTTTCATCTATTGGTTAACAAAAAAAATTAACTACCAACCCCTTGACGTGCAAAAAGGGATTTTTTTTGGGGGCTATGCCCTTGAACCCTTGCTTTCAGGGGTTGTTGCCCCCAAACCCCTACTTAGGGCACCGCCTGGCCTCAAACCTCGACAAGGATACATAAAGATTTTACTGTATTTTCATGATCAATCAACACATACCAAAAATATCCCACTTGGAGACTAATTAGGCTCCACACCAAATAGGTCCCTCCCTTTATATCAGAGTTACAACCCCTTTTATTCTAAACTTATGCTACTCTGCTATGTAGATTTAGAGTGCATCATTTAGATGATACATGACCCAGCTGTGTTTGAGCGCTATTGTACCTTTAGTCATTTGATTCCAAGAGTAGATTAGTTAAATTCTTATGTGAATGCTTCTGTTGAATTAAATGATTAAATCTACATTGATAGATATTATATTTTATCATGCTATAATGTGTTGCTAAGGCCCACTTGTAGTAGCAATTATTTCTTATCATTTGACTCATGTTGATTGTGAACTCCTCCTATAGTATTCACTTGAGGTTCCTCATATCAAGTATTATGACTAAAGTCACTAAAGGAGGCCTTAAAGTGCATATTTGATCCCTATAGTGCTCCTTAACTTAAAGAAATTAAGATAATAAGTAAATAAGGAAAGATGAAGAGTTTAGAGTCTATATTGCTATTGAGCTGTGTCTTATCATTGAATTATGATCTACACTTAAATTAGAGCATCATGCCCTTATGTATAGTTGGGATATGTTAATGGAGAGATAATTTGATAGGGATGGTTGAACCTAGTTTTAATTAGAATAATAGCATGTTGGAAATCTGATTGTCATTGAGGTCAAAAGTAGGTCAGATTGAGATCATAGTGACATTAGATGAGGAGTTATTGTTTGAGGTCAAAAGGGCTCCATAATAGATGTTAGGAAGAAGGATTCATTAGCCTTAGTTTTTCATTGTAGCAAGCCTTGAAGAGTTGCAAAAGTTCAGGCACTAGGCCTTAGGCTTGCCTTATATCATTTTCTAAAGATAAAAGAGTTAGTATTTTTTAGGTAAGTCCAATCAGGCCTCAAACATTGAGTTTGAGGCCTACTCTGCTACAAGAGATTAGACCTCAGGCTTCAGTCATACCTCTTACTGAGTGTCTCAAAATAGATGAAGAAAGTTTGTGCAAAGTTCGAAAGGTTTCAGAATCAAGCTTTGGTCATAGCTCATATCAAATCCCTCAGAGAAAGGAAGGAAGAGTGTGTTAAGTATGAAAAGGTTTCAGACATCAAACTTTGGCCATACCTCATACCGATTGCACAAAGGAAAAGGAAGTTCGCATGTGGTAATCTCAAAAAGGCATCGAGCATCAAACTCTAGACTTAATGCTTATCATATGCTAAAGGAATCAAGAATTGAGCATCATCATTAAGGATTATTCCTTAACTGAATGCTAAGTATAAAGGATGAGGGAGACCCAAACCTCAACACCCAAAATGGTGTTGGAGTTCATGGGTCGATGTTAAGGCTTACACCTTACCGAGAATATTAAGAAAGGGGTATGATGAAACCTCAAACCTTGACACCCGAAATGGTCTCAGTATTCGTAGGTTGGTGTTAAGGCCTTTTCCTTAACATGAAATAGGGAAATGGGTATGATGAAACCTTGAACCCTAATACCTGAAATAGTTTTGGTGTTCGTGGGTCAAATTTTAGGTTTTTTCCTTAATAGTTTGGCAAGAAAATAGTAAGAAGAAAGCCTGAAGGTTGAGACCTGAAAGGGATTAAGGCTTGTGAAAGATACATTTGGGAATCATAATTTGATAGGAAGGCTTATACCTTAGCGAAAGGATGGTAAGTGGCAAGAGTTAAGGGCGAACCCCGACACCCAAAATAGTTTTGGTGTTCGCGGGACAATGTTAAGGCTTATGCCTTAACATAAAACAAAGGAAGGAGTAAGAGGTAACCCCAAACCTTGACATTTGAAACACTCACACATGTTTTGAAGTTCGTGCTTTAGTGTTTCAGAAATTAGTGTGTTGGTCCGCGTTGGTGTAGAGGAAGGTAAATAGTAAAGGGTAAGGCCAATGGCCAAACCTCGATAGGGTAAAAGATATTTGGACATATGTGTTGAGAATTGCTTGCTAAGCTCTTCTGAGCACTTCAAGTAGGAGGTAAGAGGGATTAATGATCCTTGACCCCTGACAAATGTAATGCCCCGCCACACAACCCTAGAGGAAGTTGCAAGTAAATACCTAAACGTACTATTTTTTTTTTTTAAGTACAAATAACATGCAAGTTCACTACCCATTGCCAACAACCTCTAAGGTTACGAGACTGAGATTACATAAAAACCCAAACAAGAAACATGAATTGAAACCATAGCATTTAATTACTTAACGAATTAAGAAACACCTACATTCCATTCATGATAAATTACATCAAAGAATAAGAGATACCACATGATTTCAAATAACAATCATTTAACAATAAGATTACAACTCTCATTCCCTGAATGAGGTAAATCTAATAAGCATGGTTATATAATACATCTTCCACCTCGATAAAAAATGAGGGGTAACTGATTACAAGATTCAACTGAAAAGAATAAAACATAAAATGAAACTGGATCTCACGAGCTCTCCAACTGGAAATCTCGTCCACACGATCAAGAAGAAAACCCAACAGAGTGAGGTGCACGTTCCACCCAACCAAGTAATACCCGAAGGCTCACCCCCTGTGCTAGGAGATAGTAATAAGGAATCCTATACAAGGCCATCAACCTCTAGACACAGGGTAACTCACACTAATACAACCAATCACATGAACCATACAACCATAAGAATAACACAAGTACAACTCTAACATCACTGACATAAGTCACATTGCTTCCAGAAATAAAATAGATCAAGTATGATAAGAAGACCATACACATAAAACCAAATACCAACTGTTGTCATAGAAAGAGTGTCATCACACAACTCAACATGGGATATCCTCTGGGAATCTTCATAGGCTCCAACCCTCCTCATGGGATATCCTGGTGGCCTCAACCGAATCCCGACCCCCATACTCACTCATGCGGAATCAAATAACTCTCGTAAAGACAAAATAGATGACCTTGCCATTCCAGGCCTTCCCACTCATCCCAAGCCTATACAAGCACTTGTGTCTATGAGTGAGGCTAAATTAGCTTGGTTAATGTGAAATACTACCCAAACTTCTAAGTACATTGTTTTAGTTATTACTTGATTAAACCACCTCTAAAGGTTATCCAGTTTACCTCTTTGGGCTTTGGCACCTAACAGAAGCCACTCTTCTACTTGAAAACATACCAAACACAACCAATCACTAAGGGTGCCAAAGTGCATACAAACTAGATAAAAAATCACTCCAACTCTAGGAGGAACATATAATGAAATTCACTCCAAACAATTGGAGGCAACAAAAGTCAAACCCCTTTCCAAACATTGGAGGCAACAAAACACATAATCCACTCCTTCCAAAGGAGGCACAAATCACATAATCCACTCCTAATCCAAAGGAGGCACAAACCACATAATCCACTCCTAATCCAAAGGAGGCACAAACCATCCCAGTTCGTGAAAATTGGGTAAAACAATAGGATACAACTATACGCACTACCCAAGGCAATACAAAGGTTGGCTAACATAATACAACAACCCCAAATAGTTAAACCCCTTTTGGAAGACTTAACAACCCTTCTAATCAACTTCCCCAAAGCGAAAACAAAAGAAGTGTACACTCAAGAAGGGCAATCAAACATAAATTAAATCTATATTTGGATTTCCTAAATCCACTTCCTTTAATAACATTCAATAGTTTATTGCCACAATAAAACTAATTAAATTATGTCTTTTCCAAACAAAGGATAAAATTTAACCAGATATTTAATTCCCTAATTGCTTTTAAATAGTAATAAACATTTACTTCTATGATCCATAACCTATCATTTAAACATAACTATTGGTCCTTTGCAAAATAAATCATTTTAAAATCAATTAATCTCTCTATTAAACTCTTTACATTTAAATCCAATATTTGTTCTTTCAAATATATTATTTTACAATAAAATCAATAATTTGACTATGAACACAATATTTTCAATTCCTCAATTACACATTTCATGAAAATAACTAATCTTATCGTAAATTTGTTTGCAACTAACAAGAACTATAAATAAAAATCACTCTCGTAAACATTTCATTTCATTTAATACGAATATCCCTTTCCCTTAAAATCATTCCCTTATTAAATAACTATTTAAGTATTTGACAAGTAATAATAAATTAAATCTAAGGGTCTACTTTAATTTCTTGATAATATTTAAATATAAAAAAACTCATTTCCCCAAATAGAATCTTTTCATTATTAAATAAATATTCGTGCAAAGACATGCATCTTTATTAATTAAATATTCATTTAAATAAGAATGTGTTTCTATATAAATTTAACATCAATTTCTCATTTTTAAATATTCTTTTATTTAACCTTTTGCGCATTGTCCATTTTTCTTAAGTAATCAACCTTTGCATCTTTTCTAATAAAAATAATCTGAAAATAATTATATTCAATTATATGATTAAACATATAAATTTTTATTTACATATTTTATAAAACCCATATATATTTCCAACAACTCTTAATACAATCCAATTATTTAAAATATATAATATATATATAATATATGCATTATATATATATAAATAATAATAAAATAAAAAAATTATTTAAATAATAATATAATATATACATATAATATATATATATATATTATATATATATATATAATATAATATATATAAAAAAAATTAAAATTAAAAAAAGCAATTGTCAACCCACAAACCCCCAAAAGGGAGGACACAGCCATAGGCTGCGCCCAACCTCCCCTGTGGAGGCTGCGCTACCTGTGGCAGCGCTTCCCCCACACTGTGTGGGGAGCGTTGCCACAACTACCTCCCCCCAACCTTAATAAAAATTAATATTATTATTATTACTTTTATTAAAACAAAAAAATAGAAATCCTCTGTTTCTGGTCATTTCCAGAACAGAGATTTTTTTTTTCTTTGACAGAGAATTTTCTTTCAAACAGGGAAAATTTTCCCAAATAAACATATACAAAATTTGTATATATAAAAAAAAGACATAAGTATATATATACAAAATTTTCATTTGACATTCAAATTGTACAAATTTTTCCCACATAAATTTTCAAAAAAACTAATTTCTTGATTCCAAATTTCTGAATAATTTCTAAATCTAAACACAGAATAATTTCTTTTGCTAAATCTTCAAAAAGAAAACTAATTTCTTGATTTCAAATTTCTGTTGAAGAGTTTGTATTTTCCACAAGAATCTAAAAAAATTCTGTGTTCAACAGGGTTTTCAAATTGTTTCCAAGCAAGTTTTCAAAATTGAAAATGCAAATTTTCAAAACAATAAAACAAGGAAGAACCTGTGATCTGAAGCTTGAAGAAGAAAAGCTGAGCTTCCCTGCAAGATAATTTTTCCAAAGCTCTTCCAAATTTTTTTCACCCAAATCCAATAATGCATATCTAAAACAAGAAAAACTTCATTTCTTTTTAACAACAATCCCCCTTTTCCAAAATGAAATATCTTCCCCAAATATAGTCAACTTTCCCCAAAATATCCCACAACCACCATAGTTATTTCCCTTCTATCCATTTTGAGATATTTTGCACTTTTTGAAAATTTAAAAATAAAATTTCTTTTCAACATGACTTTATTACTTTTAAAAATAAAATAAAATAAAAATTCTATTTCAAAAAGCATTTGAAACTTTTAAAATTTTCTTTTCAAAAGAATTTAAACTTTTAAAATTTTCCTTTTCAAAAATCATTTAACACTTCTAATTCCAAAATGGATAACTTAATTCATTTCAACACAATTAATTTAATTAATCAATAAAATAAATCTAATCCAAGATTAGATTATTATTATTAAATTAAATTAATTAATAAATTAAATAACATTTCTAACATTATAACTAGATTTATTTAATAAACAACCTAAATACATAGAGCCATTTATTTACCTTTTCCAACTTGCAATTAAATAAAATCAAGGAGAGATGAACAACAAAGAAGCAACTTAACCCGACTAAAACCCGATGACACACTATGACTAGGGTGATGACTTGGCATGGAAAACTTAGCTACTATCTCCTAATCGAATACCATTGGCCAATGGACACACTCAAACCTGTGAAACCGGTGGAGTCGATGTCCTGTACCTATCAACCTGCGAACAAAGAGTATATCGAACATGCATATATATAACATAATAAACACACCGTGAAGAGGAAATCAGAATCGTAGGGCACTCACAAGCAGTGATGATCTCCCACCCACCCATACACTCATCATAAACAAATATCTCATGCAATAACATGTTACAATAACTAATCATCATTACACCAATTAAAAAATGTCAAATAAAGCATCAGATAAGATACATCACATCACACAAATAGACTATCGCTCTATAAATAGCGATCAAATCGCACACACATGATAAAGTATCTCAATAACCAAAAAACACATCAAAGCAAACAAGGACACACTGTCCAACCAGAAAACAAAACAGAGGGGTATTACAACAAGCACAACAAATGGAATAATTCTACCATCCCACAAAATGCTTGTGTTGACTTGGGTTGAACAACGTAGGTATGTGGGTGAGCAACACATTACAAGAATCATTTGCACAATTGATTCACATCGTTGTTGTGAATCATTTTGATAAGGTGATGTTAGCATAATGGTAAGATCATCCACATAGTTTTAGGTGAAGATCTACAACCAGTATTTAAAGCCCGTCTAATCCAATGGTGGCGATTTAAATATCATGACGATTGAGCAATAACCATCTAATCATGGTACTGTTTGATTCTCTATCAAAATGACATTGTCTATCTATTAGCAAATGGATTGGCCTTTCTTAATTTCTTCTAAATTTGATAATGACATATGATTGTGTTAATTTCTACATATTTGTATTTTCGTGTTCACAATTCGCTCAACAAATAATTCTCTATGCATCGCTATTGATATTTTAAGGAAAGATCTAGTAAGACCATCAGGTCCCTTTGTGGTTACAATATTTCTTCCTTTTACCGCTTTCAATTTTAATAAGGCATCAATACAATCAACATAAAGGAGGTCTTTGAAATCCTATCGGAGACTGACAAAGGTTTCAAAACCTTTGGTGAGTCCCGACATTGAAGACTTTCTTTTCAATTCCTTAGTATTTTCTTTCATAGACTGACTTTTGGAAGGTTATAAAAACTTAAGTATGGGCCAACAATATTTTAAATTGATCACATAAGCCTTCCATACAAGATATTGATATCGGGGAAGGTTTACAAAACTTTACTAAAGACCAAAAAAACACAAAGAAAGAACTATAGAGTGAAAGAAAAAACTGAAGGAAGGTGTCAGAAAGAAATGGAGTTACGATAACCTTATCAATGAGCGCCAAGGTTTATAAAAATAAAAAAATATTGACAAAAGAAAAGTATCAACGAGAAATGGAGTTATGATACCCTTATTGGTGACCACCAAGGTTTATAAAACTCAAAAAAAAACCGACGAAGCCAATACTTAGAAAAATTCTAGGAACAAAGACAAGTGGTAGTTTGTGATTGCATTGCACGAGCTCTTCACATCGCGAAATTCATTCTTCAGGTGCAAGGAATAAGAGTGATATGTGATGGTAGTGGAGTATGGCATCAAGAGGGATAGGTGGAAACTATTCATTTCATTGCAAAATTTATATGCATCGTAATTTTCATTCTCAAAGCACATTTAAATATTTGTGCGATAAGAAAAAGGGCAATGATGAGCATGTTGGGTCCTCTATTTCAAATAAGCGATGAAGTGATAAGAGGAAGCGTGTTCAAAATGATGGTTGGAAAGTGTTTATTATGTCATTGAGTCTATATATACATCACATTTATCTTGTCTTCAACACAAATGAAGTTGTGATGAAGCGAAAGGTGAGTGAGATAATGAAATGTGTTCAAGGTGACAAATGGTGTTGGTCCATTGCATCACACAACTCCTTTACATCGTGGAAATGGTTTTTGAGCCCAAAGCATAAAAGCAATAGGCAATATGAAGCAATGGAGATCTACGACCGAAATTAAAGTAGGTCAAATCAAACAGTGGTATTTTAAAGCAAGATAGGTAATTGTGATGCACTTGATCATGGCATGAATTTCAAGATCGATGGCTTGCATTCAAAGGCTAGATTGTGTTAGTGGCTAGGTGAATGGAGCAAAGGCACAAAAAATGATATGTCAGTTGGAGGCAACATTATTGTAGAGGAATGAAGGAAATGGACACAACCATGAATGTGAAGGTGGGCTATGTAAGCTAAAAGAGATTGAGAAAATTAGTGGATGAAATTTAATGCAAAACAAACCCTAGATTGTGATATGCTAGATATTAGAGGTGCAATGAATTTGATTCATGGCTCGAGAGGGGGTAGCTTGTCGATGAAGAAAAGAGGGTGGAGTTATTTTTGCTGTGGTGGGATGGATGACGAGAGATTCTAGGAAAATGAGAGAGAATAAGAAAATAGAGAAGGCAAGGGCTAGGCATGACACTTTTTCTGGAAACGATGGAGATTGGAAGGCCTAGAATCACACTGCCATTGTAGATTTATTGTTTGACTGAAGTCCTTTATGGGGTTTCATGGAGGACAAAGGATTTATGGAGTAGAAGCAAAGGTTCAAAACCCCATCTCAGGCCCTTGGTGGATATTTATGCAGGTATGGGAGCCAATCCTTAGTTGGTTTAAAGCATACCCACCTGGTATTTTGAATGTATAAATGAATTTTCATGTGGGACCAATCATATGTATTAGGGGCATTGGCTATGTATTTTGTGTATTGTCTTAGTGGGGTGATATTTAAGAGTTTTTGTTTACACCCAGATCATATCCATGAGTGTTTGGGGATTATGTTTAGAATTTTAGCTTCCATCGACCATTCCATTGGTCTCAAGCGAAACCTTTCATAAGCCTTCATATGGTGATTTTAATGTTATCCCTAAATGAATAGATATTGGGTCTCTACGTCCTTCTTGGTCTTCAAACACCAATAATAGTAATTTATATATGATTTGATACATAATAACTAGTAAGAATAATGGATTTTGGAACGCTTTGTTCAGAAAAACTTGAGTATCACACTTATGGAACTGTTTGACAGTTACTTAGATAATCTTGTCTTGAAATACCATTTTATATTATCTGAATGGAAGACCCCATTTCATCATCATGGGGATAAACAATTTCTTGCTTGGGGGTTTGGCTAGAGCTCATGTGGCTTCATGATGCCAATATGGTCGGGTGGAGAGCAAGTTTGATTCTTTTGAGTCATATCATCGTTGTTACTAATCTTGTGGTTAGAGATGTTCTTTGAACATTTCACTTAACTAGGATTGCTTCCTTAAAGATAAACATATATTAAGTCTAGACATTAAATTGTCGTGTATGCGTGATGTGCATTGTTTATGAATAATCTACCTTTATACATTTGTGCTTATCTTGAAAGGATTCTTAGGATAGACCAAGATCCTTAGAAAGTAAACAATATGAAATTATAAATCTAGTCTTTAATTTTCCTAACCCTAATACTTAGTATATTCAGATTTAGCAGGGGACTAATTTTGCAAGATGCCCTCAAATACCTTTCAACCACTTACCTATCAATAGAAGTCCAATAAGGAAAATATAATATATAATGGCCAAGATCCCTATAATACATTCTTATGTTAACACATAGATTCAACTCGTACTATGCATGACAGATTTTTGTCAAATTATCAGGGACCAATTCTATACCCTTATGTTAAGGTATCCTTAATGAGTTTTCCAATCCCTGGCTTCACCTAAGTGGGTGGCAACCAACTGTGAAACTATTCAAGGAAAAATGACACTAGAAAGGGTTGTGTAACCACTCATTTAGTTTATAAATAAAATAATAGCTCGGTATAGGATGAATTGGAGTAGAGAAATGTGTTTGACATATGTCAGTGTTATTGGGTTATGAGGGTGACTGAGGTAGAGTCATCTTTGAACCTAAGGGTTATACCTCTTGTGTAGTCAACCAAGTGTATGATGGTTGAATTGTCTAGAAAGATTCAATATGTGGATTGTCTTGTTAACCTTTCACCCTGTAATTTTTTAATGTTATATGGTGACCTTTGTATGGATTGGATTAAAATCACAACTTCAATTATAATCATCTATTCAAGATATGATATGGTTACCTTCATCCTAGATCTTTCTTGGTTATCTATTTTTTCAAGTGTCCCTTTAGGAGCGTTGTAATCTAGATTGTTAACCATTACTTCTTATAGTAAAAGAAGCCCTTGTAGATTAATCATTGTTGATCATTCTTGTATTTACTACCGCTGTGTGTTAGTGGTGATTTAAATATGGGTGACATGTGTGATTGCTGGTCAATCAAATATAAGTTGGGTGAACTCAAGTTGTCGAACTACAAAGCCTCTACATACATAGGTAAGGCCATTAGAGACGAGCCCCTGGGGACTAGGTCTAGCCCCTAGGTCTTGTTCGCTTATTATTACTTTGAGATTACTATTGATATATTTTATTGCATAACATGCAACTTGAATTATGTTTCATATAAAATTAAATTATTTACCAGAACTAATTAGTTCTATTTTAGTTATGTGGATTCCATGTCTCCATTTGAACTCGACCTTGATTGTCACAACAATCGCTTACTTGACTAAGTTCTTATAATTTTATTGGTCAAATGTTATTATGCATTCATGAAGTGCATGTATAGGAAGTAGTTTTTGTGAATCATGCAAGTGTTTGTGGTTGAAATTTGAAAATTGTGTCTTGTCCTTAACTAAATTTGGGTGTAAATTTTTGGACATGACAAAATATCGCTTCTTGCAATATACCTCAAATTTGGTGATCTATTTTAAAGAAAGAACCCTTGAAATTAATGAAATTTAAATTTTTTCCCTATACCATTTCATCCAATCATTTCCAAGGGATCTAATTAATCATTATACATCCATGCAAAAAATACACAAACACATAAAGTACAACTCAATGAAATAATAAATAATAGAATTCATCATTATTGATTCATACTAAAAAACAAGTGCTCTGCGTGAGCTGGAGTCCCTACCTTGAGAAGGTCTGTTTGTAGGGAAAACAATGACAATTGGAAAAAGAGGACATATAGTTCATAGGTATGTATTGCAAGAGACATTCATTATAAAATCTCGCTTTTCTATCTCTGTAGATCGGTCACTTGCAGAAAGGAAGGCAATTCTAGAAATGGGCTTTTCTCAGACTGAGAATATTGAAGTCTTCAAATGATTAAGTTGTATCTATTTCTAAACCAGTGGATATGAATCAATGGGACTGCTGTAAATAGTTTTAGCTTAGTAAGACTTTTCTATACTAAGTCCATAGTCTAGTAGCACTAAGGTGACTCAACTACTTACGAACATACCAAAAATGTAACTCAATTGACCCAATTCAGGGTTATGTTCACAAAATGGGCTCATTGACTTGTAAAATTATTTGAAGTCACCATTGTTCTCTACGATTCTAAATCAAATCCTAATTGATTTGAAAGCATAAACTTAGAAAACTTTTTTTCTTTTTCTTTTAGTGTTTGAGGGAACATTGGTATTTGAAGACATCAGAGAAGGCCATGTTTTGCATCCTTATTGCTTTTCTTAGACCTATTACTCCAATCTAAGTTTTATGTGCACAATGAAGATCAAAATTCTTAGAAGACAAGAAAATTGAGACTCCAGAGGAATACTGACATTGACCACAAAGACATAAACCATTCTCTGTGCTTCAGGGGTTACTAAGTTTCCACCCTAACTATTCTCTTACATATAGAAAATGCTTGGAATGCATGTATAGGCACCAATTAATCTTGTATGTTTAAGAGACTAATATTATAGATTGGTTAATGTATTTGTCTGTTTAAGAGACAAATATTATCGAGTGTTCACATCAACACTCATCAAGCAGACAACAACAACACAGAGCAGGCAGATTGCAAAACAAACAAACTACTATTACAAATTGTTCCAAAGAAATTATACAAATTAAAATTAAAATCCCACAAAAACATTGGTATTTCACCATAAAAAACCCTTACAATAAATTAAAATTTACTATTAGATTGCAATCACAATCAACAACCTACATTTATCTTGGCCAGTTAAATTGCTCGAAAGCTTCCTTAGTAGCATTCAGTTTTCAACAAACTAATATTTGATGACATTCAGTTTTCAATAAACTAATATTTGATGAATTTTTATTTCTTTAATAGTTTTGGTATCATTTCCTTGTGAGGCTTGGATGCTTTATCCTTCAGAACAATTCTCAACACTTTCTTTTAGCTCCCTGGTTTAGCACAATATGTCACTTGCTGTAGGGATCCCCATTGGAAGGGTATTAATTCTGAGATTTACAGGAGGTTATTTTGTGTAGTAGCTACCCCTTCCAAGATATTATCTTTAACATAAGAAATTTAGAATTTAAAATCCCAAAAAATCTAATAAACTACCTAAATTTTTTATATAAACTTCACAAAAAACTAGTGATCAGTTAATCTAATTCCTTTCTTGAAGAGCTAGAAAAAAGGCACTTGCCAAGATACTTTCATCTATAGAGCTTGTACCAGATATAACAATGCCATCTATAAGAATGCTTTCACCAACTTTCACCATCAAAACTCTTGTCAATCAACAGATGTAAGTAGTGCTGATACAAGCATACAACAAAAGCATAAAGACTATGAAAGAAGTGTTGAGACAAGCATGCAACAAAAGCATAAATACTACCAAAGAAGCAGTGTTGAGACAAGCATGCGACAAAAGCATAAAGACTACCAAAGAAGTAGTGCCGAGACAAGCATGCAACAAAACATAAAGACCAACTCCAATGTAAATAAAGACATGCTTTTTTTTGCTTAATTTGTTTATCATCAGCACAGTAAACGACTTCAACCATGTTGCTCATTACAATGGAAAAATTTGAACCAATTAGACCTGAGAAAATTGATCCCATGTCCCCTACTAAAGCAAGGGGCCATTCAACTGCATTCAATTTTATAAGCCTAAAGAAAGAACACCTAAGTGGTGGATTAATCTTGTTCGCATCAGTATTTGAAATCATTTCTAATCTCCCATTTGCTCTTATGTTACACTGGCATGTATGAGTTCTTAAGCTTATGACTGTCATGCCTCAATTTTATTGGATTTTCTCCTGTTTTTGCCTATAAGATGATTTCTATGGAGTGTGTGTATTTGAATTTTTCATACTTCTAAATTCTGCCTTATGCACTGATGACCTTGTCTTTCTCCTTGTTCGTTAACATTGTGGAAGTAAGACACTGTAAACATTTAAGTGTAGAAAAATGACATTTTCACCTTTTTTAGTTGTCATTTCAGGATTCATCTAAAGAACCAGCATTATTAACCATTGTTCCATCCATGCTTTGTGAACCAGAAGCATGTGCTTCTAATAATTTCCTTGACCCTCTAGCGTCCATTGTGAAGTTCTAGAGAGGTGACCAAAACACTTAACCAGTTAGTTAGAAAAACAAGGTTTAGGGATAGAATAACCTAGTTGAAATACACTATTTAGGGGCTTGATTGAGGTAGGCTCCTAAGTAGCCATAACCATTTTTCTTGTCCTCTAATGCATGTAAATTTCTACCTCTATATCTTCCTACAAGAGAATTGGATCTAAATTTGGAATGCACTATGCTGGAACGAGTAGTTGAAGATGAGCAAGCTATGAAAATCTAAAGTCCTAGAACTTTAAGGAAATGTGATACCATCTACTCTAGTTCACTAGCACAATTATAAGGTCAGTTCCATAGTTTTATAGATTATAGTCATTTTTCCAAAAGACTATTTATCTATATTTAGGTGCCTTGATTTTGTCATGTTGGTTGCATAATTAGTAAATTGCTAATGTATAATGCAAAATTTGTGGGGTTATTGAGAGAAGAGTAAAATGCAAGATGAAAACTTGATTGCAAGGGTGGCTTTGGCATTGCAGTCATCATCAGGGCAGTTGAAGAAAAAAGATGAGAGAATCCCTCAATTAAATTTTCATGGGACAAAGGAATTTACCACACTTAGAGAAGAGCTTGACAAACATTTTGATTGCAGTGAAGTTCCTGCCAAATGCTGGAAAGAAGGTTTTGTCCTTGGCAGTTTATTTGTAGCAATATGTTCAGATGCCTGAGCAACTAAGACTTGGCTGAAGCTATTATCTAGCAATAATCAAATTATGTAGTTCTAACTAACTATTTTCATAAATATCTAAACAAAATTAGAATCTAGAACTTGAACAGGAAACATAAAAATTTGTCTACACGAGATGATTCATTTGACTAGAACATTCATTTGACCAGAATAGTGACTCAATACATTCAAATGATATATATGGGGGTGTATAAAATAAAAAGGATAATTGATTTGAGAAACAATTAAAAATCTCTAGATTTTTTAAAATCCCCTGATTATAGTGCAACACCATCACACAACAAAATCAAAATTCTCATCTTGAGAATAATGCATTTATTTGAAAATTAGGAGTCATTACATGTGGATTGTAGTTGGGAAGCAACTATAGATTCCAATAGCCAACTATGAGCTACAAATTGAGCTCCTAAAGCATCTGCAAGGGACTGAGCTTACTTGAGCCTGCCACAGATATAAATGCCTTTTAGCTTCTCATTATGCTTGTTCCTTTCAAGAAGTTCCACATTGTAAAGCACAATAGTACCATGGAAATCCAGTTGGTCCATCAAAGTCCTCCTATGTTGAAATACACCCCTGTAGCTGAAACCAGATCTTGTGGGTAGTGTTTTAAAGAGGCGACAAACTTTACATGAAGATAAAAGCTTGGCCCTTCAAACAACTTTGGTTCCTGAACATCAAGAAGTTAAACGTCAATAAATTCTTTAACAATTATTTTTAGGTACAATTATAGACTAATTAATTTTGATTAATATGCAAATCTAAAATTAATATTTATGATTTTTTCAGTAAAAGAGCTTTTAAAAGTAACGGTGTAAATTTATTTTTACATAGCTTTTTCATGATTTTTCATAATCCATTAAGGTTTGAAATAAAGTTCTCACAAAATTAGATTGCAAAAGAGATTATAATGCTCATAGGACGGTTCTATGTTGGCAGGGCAGTTTTGTAGAACAGGGGATTTGGTAGAGTTTAAATGGGTTCCTGACTGGATCCTTGAGACTGAGGATTCCTCTTTTGACTGCGCTTCGTCCCCCACATACACATCTTTTGCTTCCATTCCCACCATCACCAACTTACTCTTTGCCCTGCCTACAATGCTTGGGATTACACTTTTCAGTGCATCATCTCTAGCAAACCTCGCCTGCAAATAAAAAATCGTGGATTAAAACTATTTTTCATGAAGGCTCTACTGATAAGAAAATTCAGTGGTTACATCAGACCATGACAGAAATTCAGCTAGATTTCCAAATTACATACATAAATCTATATTTTGTGATTAACTTGGCAAACCAAAACACATGATTTTTTCAATTAATTGAGTAAAATTAGTTTAGGGTTTGAGAAAGAATTGGGAAAAAAATTCTGCAGAAACGGGAAAAAAAACTCAAAAACCCTATAAGTGATTTAATGGAATAACCATGATTTTTGGTAAAAAAACGTCAGAAATCAATCTGCCTCTTTAATTGCCAAAAACAAATTCCAAAAACCCCCGAGTCTCTCCTCTATCTGTCAAGCAAGCTTTCCATGCCCATCTGTGAGCAGGTTAAAGGGATCCTGTGCTATGAATGAATGCGAAATGTGGAAACATAGACTAAGCACGCACGAATCACCTTGAAAAACCCCAAGAAATTAATTTCTACACGTGCCCAGAAGCTGTATAATAAGGTGTCAAACATGCACATGCTGTGTGATCAGACGCCAGACGCACGTGGATACCCTATTCCCTCCCTTTCGTTGTACCAGTTCAAACATTAGATTTGATTTTAATTTTTCCTCCTGCTCGCTTGTGATTGGTGACAAGATTTTTTTTTTTAATTTGTATCCAGGAAAACTGAAATTACGATTTAATAGCAAAATTCACTCGATCATAGGCTAAAACATTTTAGCAGATTCTTGAAGAATGATTAATTGAAAACTTTGCTCATTGAAAACAATAGTCTCCACCTAAAAGGAAGGGACTAAAAAATATTATATTCTTCCACATGGTTTAAAAAATATGAGACTTTAAAAATATATGGACACCAATATGTGTGAAATTCATAACTCTCCAATTATATTATACTACAAATATTTTGGAGTAGATAAGATGGGGCCAATTGTAAGTGAAAAACATTTTTGGTCAAAATTATATAAAGATGCACAAATCATGTTCAAGGGTATATGATTTTTTAAGTTTCAAAAGGGAGTTGTCAAAATTTTAGATTATATAAACCATTATTAGTTCTAAGGAAACCATGGGAAGATGAGATCATGGATTTTGTTGTTTAATTACAAGGAACTAAAAAGGATCATGATTATATATTTATAGTATTTGATATATTCTCTAAGATGACACATTATCATGTAAGAAGATAAATGATGTAGTATAGAATAGTTATTTTTTTCTTATTGAATTTGTGAGACTACATGGGTTACCAAAAATAATAGTTTTAGAAAATAATGTTAAGTTTATTGGTTAATTTTAGAACACATTATGGAAGAAAATGAGTATATATTTGCAATTTAGTTTTAGCACATCATTCAAAAAAATATGGAAAAATAGAAATTGGTGAATATATGTTTGGATAATTTATTGATATTTTTATTGGAAAAGATAGGAAAATAAGATTTTATATTAACACAAGAAAATATCATATAATAATTCAATGAATATAATTACAAACTTAACATGCAATTTATAATAGTAAATGGAAGTACTACATGTATTATTTTAGAGTTAAGATAGTTATTAATTATGAACAAAATAAAAAATTATATGTATAAGATTTTATAGATCATATGAAGACAATAGCTGCTATACGAATGTGAAGATTTAGTTAAAAATAATAAATTAGTTTGGCCAAAAATTGTAAACCACTATTAATCACCCTACAAGGAGAATTATAATAAGAAAAAAGATAAATACAAATTTTGTGGTAGGAAATGAAGTGATGGTGTATCTTAATTTCTTATCAAATAAGCATATCTATTTAGAACATGAAATTTTGATGATAAAGAAATTTGGGACATGCAAAACTATAAAAAAATGATTAAATAAATATATGTGAAGTTGTATTACCAAAATGTTTGGGTATATCACTAGTGTTCAATATTGTATATTTGGATCAATATCATGAAGAAGAGTAGGGAGATATTAACATAGAGATACAATAGGAAAAAATATGACAATAGTAGAAAGAAGATATTGAAGAGGTTCTCAATAATAAAACTAAATGATATTTTTTAGGTAGAAAGGAAGACCAATTAAAGTCTCATATTTGATTTCTAAGGCTAAGGAAGACTGGACTTTCATTTACTTTGGTCAATGAAAAGAAAGAAACCCACTTTTCAATTTACCTTAGGTGTATGAGTAATCTTGCATTATTTAAAAAAATTGCTTTCACATTTATTTATTTATTTTTATGTTAAAAAAAACATAAAATGATCATTGCAACTTGTGGTTTCTAGTGCAAAATAATTGAGTTCCAAAGGAATATTAGGTGACAAATATACAATTTTTATGGAAAATTTTTTTACACTTCTAAGTTCAATAGTCCTAAATAGGTTCATAGTATGAATTTTATGCATAATTAATTCATTGTTCTCAACTACATGCTAGCTAACTATGTGCTTGATTTAACATCAAGTTTTTACTTTGAAACCAACCAAATAATTCATAAGGCTAAAGATTAAATACATATGCATCACTCTAGATCATTAAAATTCAATAAAGAAATTAGAAATAAATAATAATTTGTTGATTGAAATTTTTAGTGGAAAAATAAAATCATTAGAAAGATATGTGATTCACACATATTGACACCATTTATTTTTCAATTCTATTGAGTCATTGATGGTTTCAATAGTGCAAAATAATATTTGAGTTCTGAAGACTTAATCAAAGGAATATTAGAGACCACTATTAAATCCATGTGACAAATATACAATTTTTATGGAAATTTTTTTTACACTTCATTAAGTTCAATAGTCCTAAATAGGTTCATAGTATGAATTAGGTTAAGATCCAATGCATATTATTTATTACATTCATTGTACAAAGTTCTCAACTACATGCTAGCTAACTATGTGCTTGATTTAACATCAAGTTTTGCGCCACTTTGAAACCAACCAAATAATTCATAAGGCTAAAGATTAAATACATATGCACCACTCTAGATCATTAAAATTCAATAAAGAAATTAGAAATAAATAATAATTTGTTGATTGAAATTTTTAGTGGAAAAATAAAATCTTTGTTTAATAATATAATTAGAAAGATATGTGATTCACACATATTGACACCCATTTATTTTTCAATTCTATTGAGTCATTGATAGAATTGTGAATAAACATGAGACACATGATTGAAAACAATGAAGAAAAACACCTTCCATGCAAGAGAGATGCACACACTAATCTACCATGTCATCAACAAGAAAAAATTACAAATTGAACCTCAAGAATCTTTAATGAAGATTTTCTAGAGATAATACAATGAGGGTGAGTTCTTTATAGGAGAAAACCTAAGTGATAAAGGGATTAGATCATGACAAGTGTTTCCATCTTATGTGATGAGACAAAATGATCTAATAATAGCTCACTTATGTTAACAAAAAAATACTCCTAAGTTTAGATTAAGTGCATGAAATGAATTAGACTAATAATCAATTAAATATTAATTAATGATTAGCTAATGTATGATTAATCTAACACCCCCTTAATATGAACATAGGGATTAGCCGAAAAACCTAAAATACCAATACATAAAAAGAAAATAATGCATGATGGGTCCCAAAAAGAAAGGCTTGATGAGGTACCCATGACAATCTAATCTTTCATAATTGAAGAAAAGGAGAAAACCTCATGGGAAAAACTCCTCTCCAAAAGAGAAAAAGGTGAATGAAGGACTGAAAAAGCCTCTAAACTAATATCTCAAAAAGAATAGGAACATTAAGAGCATCACACAAGAATGAAGAAGTTGTAGACAGATGTTGAATGATGATTGCTATAGTGTAACACCCCACTACGAAACCCTATAGGACAACACAAAATAAGATCTAATAAGAGAACAATTTTTTAGAAAATCCAATTCAAAATCCCCAAACAAGATAAAAGTCTCCAAAACCCCCAAGATATTCATGGGAACAAAAAACAAGACTCTTTCTCAGAAACAAAATTAATTATAATGTAAATCTCCATAAGATAATTATTTTCAAAAATGATAAGTTGTTGAAGATTCCTTGTAATTTTTTAGCAAATAATTAATTTTCTTATGACCACTTGAGCTACATGTGGCTGCATGCTCAATGGGGCTATTATATGTAGTCCCATTTAAAAATTTCATTTAATGCTCCCATAAACCAACTTTTTAATTATTTATTTATCATATTACTATTATTATTTAACTATTTATTTATTGCCACATCCAATAAGGTATTTTATTTTATATTACAATATTTTACCACTTTTAATTTATTATAAGCCATCATTATTAATAAATATATTTGTCTTTAGTTATCAAAATACTTTTTAACTTAATAATTTAATTTAAAGAATTAATTAACCAAAAATGACTTTTTGTCTCTTTAACAACATGCTTTTACTTAATAATATATTTAATGCCTCGATTAATCAAACATCATTATAAAGAAAATCTAAATTAAACAACCAAATATCAATAACAACTTCCTAAACATAAACAAGGTCAAAATGAGACCAACTGACTGCAAACAATAAACAATGTTGACAGGGTAACTGACTAGATACTCATCCTCTTCGAGGATGATGAATAGGGTAGGGGATCTTACGCTTCGAACAAATTTTCCATTGGGTTTGAGGCACACTCCTAGACCTACTAATTCAGGTGGATTCAATGCCTGGTACCTACAATTTGCAACAAACAAAATGGTCGAACACATATATATATATATAATCAAAAAATGATTATATAACCATGCAATCAGGCACACCTTGAAAGGAAATCACAACGTAGCAGGGTACTCACGAATGAGTAATGCTACACTGTCCCTTTCATCAAGACTCAAAAACACATAAAAATAGTTGCTTAACAACAAGATAAGTAAAATCACCAGATAATTGCAGAACAACCATGATCAAATAATCACATAATTCTCATAATAAGATTAAACCACATAAGCAAATAAGTCCATATACCTATCATAACATGTGCATAAACTCAAGTAATAGAAGTATCATCAAGTATCGTCAAACTATCATCCAAAATATCATCGTAGCACTAGTCCATCATCAAACAAAGTGTCATAATGTCTAGTAAAAAAAAGAACAACTACCAATCTATAGAAAACAAAATGAGGGGCATTACATATAGTACTAAAATGAAGAACCTCCTATGAAACAATGATGATCAGGATCAAGAATAAAATAATCTACATGAGTGCCCTAACAACACTACTCAATAATTAGATGAAAAACAAAGGAAAACATCTGGAACTGAAAGATATAAATAGTGCAAGAACCAATAGTTTGAAGAACACGATCAAGTAAAAATGGAAGGTCACCCCAGAAACATGAATGCAAGAGTGTCCATATGGTAAATTCTCCACCTCACTAAAATTCATGGGTAACAAACTGTCACATCTGCCTAGTAAATAGGAACAAAAAATAAATACTAGATCACTCCAAAAATGAAACCAAGGAAGCATTAGCACCAACAATAGAAAATCCCCATAATGCAAAAAGGGAGAGCCATGATAGGTACACTGAAAGTGTGTCACCAAGAAGTACATGTAAGAGTAAAAAGAACCCCAAACTCCCATCAGCCTCGATTTCATCAGCCTATGGGAACCCCAGACTCCCATCAACCTCGATTTCATCTTCTCAAATGATTCCATCAGTAATAGAAATTGAATGGGGAGGTATTTTTTGTGCCATAGTGTACCAAATATTCACCCAACTCTAGAATTTATAAAAAAACAATGAAAATTTTATATTTGAACCCCCTTAACCCTAGTTGAAGAAAAACCTCAAAATTTGATAAGGGGGTTTTCTGAATCCATCTTTGATACCATGAAAAAATTATGAATAAACACGAGACATAAGATCAAACAACCAACAAAAATAACTTCCATGCAAGAGAGATGCAAACACTAATCTTCTATGTCATCAATAAGAAAAACTTATAGAATGAACCTCAAGAATATTCAATAGAGATCTTCTAATTTAATAAAATGAGAGTGAGTGATTTATTGGAGCAACCCTAAATGATAAAAAATTATATCATGACAAATGTCATCTTGTGTCATGAGACAAATGATGTAATAATAACTCACTTTTGTTAATAGAAAAACACTCCTAAGGTTAGCTTAAGTGCATGAAATGATTTAGACTAATAATTGATTAAAGATTTTATTAATTATTAGCTAATGCATGATTACTGTAATAATCATGTTGTAATTCCATAATGATAAATTTTAATATATTTCATGACTATGAATCAATCAAGATAAGTTTTTGAATTTATTGTTTCATTGAGTTTTTGATTAGGGGGGCAAACAAGTTTTGATGGGACCTGAAACCCATTACAAGAAGGTTATTAAGAGACCTAAAATCCTTTACAAGGAAAAGAAGCTGCTAGAGAAATAATCAACAAACCAACCACAACCCATCAACAAAAACCAAACAAAGATATTTTGATTAATACTAGCTGCAACCAATAGGTTTTGAAGGGACCTTAAACCCTTTACAACTAGGTTTTGACCAACACCTTGAACCCAAAGAAACTAGAAAAAAACACCTGAAACAATTAGGTACCAAAGCATCTAAGCTACAACAAACCATCTACTCAGTAACAACAAAACTGAGCCTAAAATACGAAGGAAACAAAAGTCCCCAATCAAAACAAGCATTCCACCAAGATTCTCAACCTCAATATGAGAAATACAAGGAAAAACAGAGGAAGGAACAATCTCTTTAAAACACCAGTCCAACCAAGATGCCAACTCAAACTCCATAAATGAAGGAAAGAGCTCCCCTCTAATGGAAAGGATTGCATGAACACTTTTTCCACTGAATCTAGAGATCACTAGCATCCACAGACTCCACCTCAAAAGGGAAAACAACTGAGAAAACCAAAACAACGAGCTTCCATCCTGACCCACAACATCCATCTTCACCTATATAGAAGAGGAATCCACCTCAAAAGGATCTGTCTTCACCTCTATAGAAGAAACATGCTATAAAACCAAGAGAAAAGCCACTGAACTAAAAAAATCACACCATCCTTAGGCATACCTGGCAGCAGGAGTTTAAAGAGGGACGCGAACAACAAATTCATCTGGGTCTTAAAGATAGGCAAGACAAATAACCTAGCCAACCACCAAAGAGCCAAAAAAAGAGCATAACAAAAAGTCATTCGAGTCTTCAAAATAGACATGAAAAATAACCCATTCGACCCACAAAGAACAGAAAAGACCCTCCATTTGAACACCATTTGGTTCATCAACCCAACCATCAAGAAGAGAACATCAAGAAAGATCATACAAATATGCATCTGTTTGCAGAGGAAAATAGACCCCAAATTGAAGAAGAGCACAGTGAAGCATAAGGGGGTCCCAAAGACAACCAAAAGAAAAACAAAATTACAAATTAGTCCCAACAACATAAATATCCTCCAAAAGAAATCCAAAATCCAAGAGAAAATGACAACCCCCTTAGAAAAAGATGGCCATGTCAACTAGAAAGGGTACCCAAATGGTCTGAAAGAGAGCCCTAGATGATTCAAATTAGCACGCACCACCAAAATAGAGTTGGAAGACCAGATACAAGAAACCTCAAAGCTTTTAGGAAAGCACCACACAACACAAACCCACACCTGAGCCACATCATAAGGATCCAAACCAAAGAAGCTTCTCACAAAAGGGAAGATTGACAACACCCAACTTGCTCCTAACACAGGACAACAACACTATGGGAACCCCAGACTCCCATTAGCCTCGATTTCATCTTCTCAAATGATTCCCTCAGTAATAGAAATTGAATGGGGAGGTATTTTTTGTGCCATAGTGTACCGAATATTCACCCAACTCTAGAATTTATAAAAAAACAATGAAAATTTTATATTTGAACCCCCTTAACCCTAGTTGAAGAAAAACCTCAAAATTTGATAAGGGGTTTTCTGAATCCATCTTTGATACCATGATAAAATTATGAATAAACATGAGACATAAGATCAAACAACCAACAAAAATAACTTCCATGCAAGAGAGATGCAAACACTAATCTTCTATGTCATCAATAAGAAAAAATTACAGAATGAACCTCAAGAATATTCAATAGAGATCTTCTAATTTAATAAAATGAGAGTGAGTGGTTTATTGGAGCATGTAACGCCCTGACTTAGTTATGTTATAACAAAGAGTAAAAACAATGTTAACTGAATAATTTTTTTTTTAAAGATAATTAATTACACAATTGCAATAAAGTTTCCAAGACGTTGTTACATAAACTTAATAAATAAACTCAACACATTGATCATCAACAAAAGTACAAATTTGATTTCATGTAAGATCCAGTTTATAAAACTACATACAATCAAATATCCCAAATGTCCATTTTACATAAAGTGATATTTCAAAGAATCTCCATACATCAAAGGTGGTACAATCAGTACACTCTTATACAAGAGATAAATTTACAAAACAAATAGTGTTCATCTAACATCTGATACAATATCCATGAACAAGCTCTGCATCAATAGTCACAAACAAAGTAGTAACTGGAACCTGCTGCAAGCATAGGATCAACTGTAAGAAAATTCTAAGAAAGGTGTAGCACAATTTCCTCCCGATCACGTGGAACCCAAAGGTCCACTCCCTCCGTGCTAGGAGATAATGACAGATCCACAAACAATGATGACAGAACATCACGTAAACGTGGTTTACAATACACATCATGATACAACGATTACAAATCAGAACATATACAATCCCAGTAACATATCGCATTAAATAGAAATCAGAACATAAGGAACACCTTCATGATATAGACTAAGAGTGTCATCACATCGTCGGGATAGGTTACCTTGGTGAATCTTCCTAGACTACTGGCCCTCTCCAAGAGTTACCCTGGCAGTCTCTACCAATTCCCGGTCCCTATGCAGACTAATGTGGTGTCGTTACATCTTTCAAGAAAACAAGATGGCAACTTGCCATTCCAGGCCTTCTCAGCCTTTTCTCAACCTAAACGAGCGTTAAGAAGTAGGCGAGGCAAACCATTATCTGATTTAGTGTTTAGATCTACCCAACCCCTAATATATTAGTTAGGTTATCACTTAATTAACACACCTACGTCAGGTTACCCAGACAATCACTATAGGATTTCGGCCCCTAACGCAAGCCACTCTCTCTGTAACATGACTCAACATGAGAATCTAGGGATTTCTACTAAACATAATGAACAAAATCACAATTTTTATATCATTCACTAGAGATAAACCATAATCTCAAAGGTGTCTCTTTAGACGACCACAAAATGGTACAAGCTATACCTTCACACAAGCATAATTGTAATTTAAGCTGACAATATAAACGTAATAATCTTATCAATACAAATGTTCACTTCTCAAGTTTTTGATGAAAATAAATACACATCATCTACATTAAAATATATTTACACACCCATTAATTACAAGTTACCAAACTTCATAAGTTAAATGTCCATGATAAATAATTTATCGTTATTAACATTTGTTTAAATTTCAAAGAAAATAAAATACATCTATATTCAATAGTATTAGGTTGATATAAATCTTATGCATCTATAACTTAAACACTTTAAAGGCAGCCTAATACACTATTATATAAATATATATAATAGCAAGAAAAAGGATCTTTTGCTTTAATTTATTTTAATACTAAATTAATTCCCATTGTAAATAATAAACTTAAAATTATAACTTTCAAATAACTTTCTGAATCATAAATTTTCTTTTTACCAATCTTAGGCACTATATTCAAACACACACACACACACACACACACACACACACACACACACACACACACACATTTCAACTGCTAAAAGTGTTAACACAAGTTACTAATAAATTAACTGCCACTCCTATTTAAACCAAGGACGAATTTAAACTGAAGATAGAGAGAGAGTTTTCAATAACTATCATTACACCCCTTTTCACTAACTGATAACATGCATAATTTGTAAGATCATAATACTGTCCCTTGATTCACTGAATCAATATAAAATTGAAGTAGCAAGATTAAAGCATGTGGAAGAAATGGTAAAGACAAAGTATCAATTTCTGAATATTTAACATAACTTGCGTATTAACAGGGACACCATGCTTTCAACACATGAAACAATTGCAGGAGAGAGTTTAATTACAGATACATGCAATAGTTAAGGGTCTCTCACAACAGTAGAAAAGTCTATTGTTTATATTATGGACAAAGAAGATTAGGAGGGCGCAGAGTTTAACACAGGAATTTCTAATAAAGCTAGGCGCAGGTATCTCAAATGGACGCATGCAGATGACTCTCATCAAACTAATGGCAGAAACTCGTGCCTTATTAAGAGGTCCATGCCGTAAAAAGAAAGAATTCTCTCTCGTATATATATCCTACGTATCTTATGGACAATTTTCAATGCCCCAATGAAAGGAAGACTGGTATTTAAAGAAGCAAATCTATATATACTAACAAAATTCTGCATTGATCAGCCACTAAATCAGTAAAAACATAATTTATCTAGGTGCCAACGAATCGGATGAAAATGTTATCAAAAATTTTACTTATGAAGGTCATGCATGAATTTTACAACAAAAGTAAAGGCCAACTAAAATAAATCTGAGTTATATAAAAACTTGCTTAAACGGTAACTACTAACGTATTAAGCAAAACATAGTTTCTATAGGGCAACACAAGGCGTGCGCATAATACCATAACTATTTATATGTAAACATAATACAATACATGATCTTATATTTAATAATTCATAAAAGAAGATCTCGGATATAATAGTTCGGTGCCCGTATATCTTTAATAACATAATCAAAATGTATGAAGAATCAAAATACCATACAAGAATGATAAAATATAGAATGAGGTCAATGTAGTAGTTGCCAAAAAGTCAAAACTATCTCTGTAATGACCACGATTAAGGGAGAATGTATTTAAGAGGGACTAATTCGCCTAACTGATTATACGAACAATGGCTATACTTTCAAAACTAATATTTAGGCTCTCCATGACTTTAGGGAAACAATGATGATACAAAACTAATTATTTTAAGAAACATAGATCTTTTTAAAATATCAATATTTGTTAATACAGGAAAATTCTTCATTCTTTCCCTAAATTTTGAATTCCATCAATCATTATCAATTCACAACCAAATAATGAACGACTATAATTCTGGTACACTATAATTGCAGTTTGTTCTTATTTCTTTCCGCTTTAAAATTCCAGTACTCATCTAATTTTTGTTTCTTTGTTGTTTTATGCAGGTTTAGAAAACAAATTCCATTCAAATCAACGATATTCATCATTATGTTTCCAGAATTGAACACAAGGTTTTAAAATAAGAAGAAAACCTGATTGAATTTTGATATTCGGTTGAAAAACTATTCCTTGAATCTTCTGTCAACTCCGAAACCAATACACCCGACTTCAATGAAGAATTTCCAATGAACTCAGCTTCAAAATTATGCTTCTAAGAAAAATCCTAAAGAAAAACTCTTCTGAAACAATTGTCATACTGAAATTTAGCTAAAAACTGCTGCCGTAAAATTCTTCCTGTGAATTTTTTAAATCCCCTATTTTTCTCCCGATATTAATTCATGCAATAAAGATTTCAATCATTCCATTTTATCTGACAGTTCAATTCGCATTGAAATTAACTCATTCAGTTCAACTCATTCTTCAAAATATCATAATAGACCTATAACTGAGAATTAGAGATTCTTATCTCGTCGAAAATATCTTGCTTTAAAAATATCTATTTCACACAATTCAATTTGCACAATTAAAACAACAATAATATTATTTAATTAAAAGCATTGCAAGGAATTAACTTTCACTGATAAATTCAACAACATATTTAATTTAACTTAATAAATTAAATCACAAACGCTGGTATAAACATTAATAAACATTTAATAAAATAAATATTAAATACACAAACACAAAACAATATATATTTGAACATGACAAGACAAACTGGGCTACACAGGGTAACACAAAGATACTCGTTCGAAAACGAACGATGGTTTAAAAGGACCTGTCAATACCTCCGACAACATATTTATAATGAATTAGGGTACGCTCAGACCTGACAAGCAGGTGGAGCAATAACCCGGTACCTGTGTCTACAAGAAAACATCAAGGTTAAAACACACACACACACACACACACACACACATATATATATATATATAAACTCATGTTAGAAAACACACCGTGAATAAGAATTGCAGCGTAGCAGGGTACTCACGAATGAGTAATGCTACACTGTCTTATCCATAGACACAAACGAGCAAGATCAATCATATACAATCATATCAACATGATAACATAAGCAATAATCATAACCAATAAGCCATATCATGAATGAATCTATCACAATATCATCGAACCAACATAACCAAATAACCAAGATGTCAATGTATCATCCACAAAATCAAAACAACATAATATCCAGAAACATCTCTGAAAAGAAACAACATAGTATCGCAATGAACTAAGCATCTAACAAGCAGAATCAAACTAAACAGTATGTCTAAATTGGAGGGACACTACAGAGCAACCCTAAATGATAAAAAATTATATCATGACAAATGTCATCTTGTGTCATGAGACAAATGATGTAATAATAACTCACTTTTGTTAATAGAAAAACACTCCTCAGTTTAGCTTAAGTGCATGAAATGATTTAGACTAATAATTGATTAAATATTTTATTAATTATTAGCTAATGCATGATTACTCTAATAATCATGTCGTAATTCCATAATGATAAATTTTAATATATTTCATGACTATGAATCAATCAAGATAAGTTTTTGAATTTATTGTTTTATTGAGTTTTTGATTAGGGGGGCAAACAAGTTTTGATGGGACCCGAAACCCATTACAAGAAGGTTATGAAGAGACCTAAAACCCTTTATAAGGAAAAGAAGCTGCTAGAGAAATAATCAACAAACCAACCACAACCCATCAACAAAAACCAAACAAAGATATTTTGATCAATACTAGTTGCAACCAATAGGTTTTGAAGGGACCTTAAACCCTTTAAAACTAGGTTTTGACCAACACCTTGAACCTAAAGAAACTAGCAAAAATTACCTGAAACAATTAGGTACCAAAGCATCTAAGCTACAACAAATGATCTACTCAGTAACAACAAAACTGAGCCTAAAATACGAAGGAAACAAAATTCCCCAATCAAAACAAGCATTCCACCAAGATTCTCAACCTCAATATGAGAAATACAAGGCAAAACAGAGGAAGGAAAAATCTCTTTAAAACACTAGTCCAACCAAGATGCCAACTCAAACTCCATAAATGAAGGAAAGAGCTCCCCTCTATTGGAAAGGATTGCATGAACACTTTTTCCACTGAATCCAAAGATCACCAGCAGCCATAGAATCCACCTCAAAAGGAAAAACAACTGAGAAAACCAAAACAACGAGCTTCCATCCTGACCCACAACATCCATCTTCACCTATATAGAAGAGGAATCCACCTCAAAAGGATCTTTCTTCACCTCTATAGAAGAAACATGCTATAAAACCAAGAGAAAAGCCACTGAACTAAACAAATCACACCATCCTTAGGCATACCTGGCATCAGGAGTTTAAAGAGGGACGCAAACAACAAATTCATCTGGGTCTTAAAGATAGGCAAGAAAAATAACCTAGCCAACCACCAAAGAGCCAAAAAAAGAGCATAACAAAAAGTCATTTGAATCTTCAAAATAGACATGAAAAATAACCCATTCGACCCACAAAGAACAGAAAAGACCCTCCATTTGAACACCATTTGGTTCATCAACCCAACCATCAAGAAGAGAACCTCAAGAAAGATCATACAAATATGCATGTGTTTGTAGAGGAAAATAGACCCCAAATTGAAGAAGAGCACGGTGAAGCATAAGGGGGTCCCAATGACAACCAAAAGAAAAACCAAATTACAAATTAGTCCCAACAACATAAATATCCTCCAAAAGAAATCCAAAATCATAGAGAAAATGACAATCCCCTTAGAAAAAGATGGCCATGTCAATTAGAAAGGGTACCCAAATGGTTTGAAAGAGAGCCATAGATGATTCAAATTAGCACGCACCACCGAAATAGAGTTGGCAGACTAGATACAAGAAACCTCAAAGCTTTTAGGAAAGCACCACACAACACAAACCCACACCTGAGCCACAACATAAGGATCCAAACCAAAGAAGCTTCTCACAAAAGGGAAGACCGACAACACCCAACTTGCTCCTAACACAAGACAACAACACTATGGGAACCCCAGACTCCCATCAGCCTCAATTTCATCTTCTGGAATGATAAACTCAGTAATAGAAATTGAATGGGGAGGTATTTTTTGTGCCATAGTGTACCAAATATTCACCCAACTCTAGAATTTATAAAAAAACAATGAAAATTTTATATTTGAACCCCCTTAACCCTAGTTGAAGAAAAACCTCAAAATTTGATAAGGGGGTTTTCTGAATCCATCTTTGATACCATGACAAAATTATGAATAAACACGAGACATAAGATCAAACAACCAACAAAAATAACTTCCATGCAAGAGAGATGCAAACACTAATCTTCTATGTCATCAATAAGAAAAACTTACATAATGAACCTCAAGAATATTCAATAGAGATCTTCTAATTTAATAAAATGAGAGTGAGTGATTTATTGGAGCAACCCTAAATGATAAAAAATTATATCATGACAAATGTCATCTTGTGTCATGAGACAAATGATGTAATAATAACTCACTTTTGTTAATAGAAAAACACTCCTAAGTTTAGCTTAAGTGCATGAAAGGATTTAGACTAATAATTGATTAAAGATTTTATTAATTATTGGCTAATGCATGATTACTCTAATAATCATGTTGTAATTCCATAATGATAAATTTTAATATATTTCATGACTATGAATCAATCAAGATAAGTTTTTGAATTTATTGTTTCATTGAGTTTTTGATTAGGGGGGCAAACAAGTTTTGATGGGACTTGAAACCCATTACAAGAAGGTTATGAAGAGACCTAAAACCCTTTACAAGGAAAAGAAGTTGCTAGAGAAATAATCAACAAACCAACCACAACCCATCAACAAAAACCAAACAAAGATATTTTGATCAATACTAGTTGCAACCAATAGGTTTTGAAGGGACCTTAATCCCTTTACAACTAGGTTTTGACCAACACCTTAAACCCAAAGAAACTAGCAAAAATCACCTGAAACAATTAAGTACCAAAGCATCTAAGCTACAACAAACGATCTACTCAGTAACAACAAAACTGAGCCTAAAATACGAAGGAAACAAAAGTCCCCAATCAAAACAAGCATTCCACCAATATTCTCAACCTCAATATGAGAAATACAAGGCAAAATAGAGGAAGGAACAATCTCTTTAAAACACCAGTCCAACCAAGATTCCAAATCATACTCCATAAATGAAGGAACGAGCTCCCCTCTAATGGAAAGGATTGCATGAACACTTTTTCCATTGAATCCAGAGATCACCAGCAGCCACAGACTCCACCTCAAAAGAGAAAAAAAATGGGAAAACCAAAACAAGGAGCTTCCATCCTGACCCACAACATCCATCTTCACCTATATAGAAGAGGAATCCACCTCAAAAGGAGCTATCTTCACCTCTATAGAAGAAACATGCTATAAAAACAAGAGAAAAGCCACTGAACAAAAAAAATAACACCATCCTTAGGCATACCTGGCAGCAGAAGTTTAAAGAGGGACGCGAACAAAAAAATCATCCGGGTCTTCAAGATAGGCAAGAAAAATAACCTAGCCAACCACCAAAGAGCAAAAAATAGAGCATAACAAAAAGTCATTCGAATCTTCAAAATAAACATGAAAAATAACCCATTCAACCCACAAAGAACATAATAGACCCTCCATTTGAACACCATTTGGTTCATCAACCCAACCACTAAGAAGATAACCTCAAGAAAGATCATACAAATATGCATCTGTTTGCAGAGGAAAATAGACCCCAAATTGAAGAAGAGCACGGTGAAGCATAAGGGGGTCCCAAAGACAACCAAAAGAAAAACCAAATTACAAATTAGTCCCAACAACATAAATATCCTCCAAAAGAAATCCAAAATCCAAGAGAAAATGACAACCCCCTTAAAAAAAGATGGCCATGTCAACTAGAAAGGGTACCCAAATGGTCTGAAAGAGAGCCCTAGATGATTCAAATTAGCACACACCACCAAAATAGAGTTGGCAGACCAGATACAAGAAACCTCAAAGCTTTTAGGAAAGCACCACACAACACAAACCCACACCTGAGCCACAACATAAGGATCCAAACCAAAGAAGCTTCTCACAAAAGGGAAGACCGACAACACCCAACTTGCTCCTAACACAGGACAACAACACTATGGGAACCCCAGACTCTCATCAGCCTTGATTTCATCTTCTGAAATGATAAACTCAGTAATAGAAATTGAATGGGGAGGTATTTTTTGTGCCATAGTGTACCAAATATTCACCCAACTCTAGAATTTATAAAAAAACAATGAAAATTTTATATTTGAACCCCCTTAACCCTAGTTGAAGAAAAACCTCAAAATTTGATAAGGGGGTTTTCTGAATCCATCTTTGATACCATGACAAATTTATGAATAAACACGAGACATAAGATCAAACAACCAACAAAAATAACTTCCATGTAAGAGAGATGCAAACACTAATCTTCTATGTCATCAATAAGAAAAAATTACAGAATGAACCTCAAGAATATTCAATAGAGATCTTCTAATTTAATAAAATGAGAGTGAGTGATTTATTGGAGCAACCCTAAATGATAAAAAATTATATCATGACAAATGTCATCTTGTGTCATGAGACAAATGATGTAATAATAACTCACTTTTGTTAATAGAAAAACACTCCTAAGTTTAGCTTAAGTGCATGAAATGATTTAAACTAATAATTGATTAAAGATTTTATTAATTATTCGCTAATGCATGATTACTCTAATACTCATGTTGTAATTCCATAATGATAAATTTTAATATATTTCATGACTATGAATCAATCAAGATAAGTTTTTGAATTTATTGTTTCATTGAGTTTTTGATTAGGGGGGCAAACAAGTTTTGATGGGACCCGAAACCCATTATAAGAAGGTTATGAAGAGACCTAAAACCCTTTACAAGGAAAAGAAGCTGCTAGAGAAATAATCAACAAACCAACCACAACCCATCAACAAAAACCAAACAAAGATATTTTGATCAATACTAGTTGCAACCAATAGGTTTTGAAGGGACCTTAAGCCCTTTACAACTAGGTTTTGACCAACACCTTGAACCCAAAGAAACTAGAAAAAATCACCTGAAACAATTAGGTACCAAAGAATCTAAGCTACAACAAACCATCTACTTAGTAACAACAAAACCGAGCCTAAAATACGAAAGAAACAAAAGTCCCCAATCAAAACAAGCATTCCACCAAGATTCTCAACCTCAATATGAGAAATACAAGGGAAAACAGAGGAATGAACAATCTCTTTAAAACACCAGTCCAACCAAGATTGCAACTCAAACTCCATAAATGAAGGAAAGAGCTCCCCTCTAATGGAAAGGATTGCATGAACACTTTTTCCACTGAATCCAAAGATCACCAGCAGCCACATACTCCACCTCAAAAGGGAAAACAACTGAGAAAACCAAAACAAGGAGCTTCCATCTTTACCCACAACATCCATCTTCACCTATATAGAAGAGGAATCCACCTCAAAAGGATCTGTCTTCACCTCTATAGAAGAAACATGCCATAAAACCAAAAGAAAAGCCACTGAACTAAAAAAATCACACCATCCTTAGGCATACCTAGCAGCAGGAGTTTAAAGAGGGACGCAAACAACAAATTCATCTGGTTCTTAAAGATAGGCAAGTAAAATAACCTAGCGAACCACCAAAGATCCAAAAAAAGAGCATAACAAAAAGTCATTCGAGTCTTCAAAATAGACATGAAAAATAACCCATTCAACCCACAAAGAATAGAAAAGACCCTCCATCTGAACACCATCTGGTTCATCAACCCAACCATCAAGAAGAGAACCTCAAGAAAGATAATACAAATACGCATCTATTTGCAGAGGAAAATAGATGCCAAATTGAAGAAGATCACGGTGAAGCATAAGGGGGTCCCAAAGACAACCAAATGAAAAACTAAATTTCAAATTAGTCCCAACAACATAAATATCCTCCAAAAGAAATCTAAAATCCAAGAGAAAATGACAACCGCCTTAGAAAAAGATGGCCATGTCAACTACAAAGGGTACCCAAATGGTCTGAAAGAGAGCCCTAGATGATTCAAATTAGCACGCACCACCGAAATAGAGTTGGAAAACTAGATACAAGAAACCTCAAAGCTTTTAGGAAAGCACCACACAACACAAACCCACACCTGAGCCACAACATAAGGATCCAAACCAAAGAAGCTTCTCACAAAAGGGAAGACCGACAACACCCAACTTGCTCCTAACACAGGACAACAACACTATGGGAACCCCAGACTCCCATCAGCCTTGATTTCATCTTCTGAAATGATAAACTCAGTAATAGAAATTGAATGGGGAGGTATTTTTTGTGCCATAGTGTACCAAATATTCACCCAACTCTAGAATTTATAAAAAAACAATGAAAATTTTATATTTGAACCCCTTAACCCTAGTTGAAGAAAAACCTCAAAATTTGATAAGGGGGTTTTCTGAATCCATCTTTGATACCATGACAAAATTATGAATAAACACGAGACATAAGATCAAACAACCAACAAAAATAACTTCCATGCAAGAGAGATGCAAACACTAATCTTCTATGTCATCAATAAGAAAAACTTACATAATGAACCTCAAGAATATTCAATATAGATCTTCTAATTTAATAAAATGAGAGTGAGTGATTTATTGGAGCAACCCTAAATGATAAAAAAATATATCATGACAAATGTCATATTGTGTCATGAGACAAATGATGTAATAATAACTCACTTTTGTTAATAGAAAAACACTCCTAAGTTTAGCTTAAGTGCATGAAATGATTTAGACTAATAATTGATTAAAGATTTTATTAATTATTAGCTAATGCATGATTACTGTAATAATCATGTTGTAATTCCATAATGATAAATTTTAATATATTTCATGACTATGAATCAATCAAGATAAGTTTTTGAATTTATTGTTTCATTGAGTTTTTGATTAGGGGGTGAAACAAGTTTTGATGGGACCCGCAACCCATTACAAGAAGGTTATTAAGAGACCTAAAACCCTTTACAAGGAAAAGAAGCTGCTAGAGAAATAATCAACAAACCAACCACAACCCATCAACAAAAACCAAACAAAGATATTTTGATCAATACTAGTTGCAACAACTAGGTTTTGAAGGGACCTTAAACCCTTTATAACTAGGTTTTGACCAACACCTTGAACCCAAAGAAACTAGCAAAAATCACCTGAAACAATTAGGTACCAAAGCATCTAAGCTACAACAAACGATCTACTCAGTAACAACAAAAATGAGCCTAAAATACGAAGGAAACAAAAGTCCCCAATCAAAACAAGCATTCCACCAAGATTCAAAACCTCAATATGAGAAATTCAAGGCAAAACAGAGGAAGGAACAATCTCTTTAAAACACCAGTCCAACCAAGATGCCAACTCAAACTTTATAAATGAAGGAAAGAGCTCCCCTCTAATGGAAAGGATTGCATGAACACTTTTTCCACTAAATCCAGAGATCACCAGCAGCCACATACTCCAACTCAAAAGGGAAAAAAAACTGAGAAAACCAAAACAAGGAGCTTCCATCCTGACCCACAACATCCATCTTCACCTATATAGAAGAGGAATCCACCTCAAAAGGATCTGTCTTCACCTCTATAGAAGAAACATGCTATAAAACCAAGAGAAAAGCCACTGAACTAAAAAAATCACACCATCCTTAGGCATACCTAGCAGTGGGAGTTTAAAGAGGGATGCGAACAACAAATTCATCTGGGTCTTAAAGATGGGAAAGAAAAATAACCTAGCCAACCACCAAAGAGCCAAAAAAAGAGCATAACAAAAAGTCATTCGAGTCTTCAAAATAGACATGAAAAATATGAAAAATAACCCATTCGACCCACAAAGAATAGAAAAGACCCTCCATTTGAACACCATTTGGTTCATCAACCCAACCATTAAGAAGAGAACCTCAAGAAAGATCATACAAATACACATCTGTTTAGAGAGGAAAATAGACCCCAAATTGAAGAAGAGCACGGTGAAGCATAAGGGGGTCCCAAAGACAACCAAAAGAAAAACCAAATTACAAATTAGTCCCAACATCATAAATATCCTCCAAAAGAAATCCAAAATCTAAGAGAAAATGAAAACCCCCTTAGAAAAAGATGGCCATGTTAACTAGAAAGTGTACCCAATGGTCTGAAAGAGAGTCCTAGATGATTCAAATTAGCACACACCACCGAAATAGAGTTGGAAGTCCAGATACAAGAAACCTCAAAGCTTTTAGGAAAGCACCACACAACACAAACCCACACCTGAGCCACAACATAAGGATCCAAACCAAAGAAGCTTCTCACAAAAGGGAAGACCGACAACACCCAACTTGATCCTAACACAAGACAACAACACTATGGGAACCCCAGACTCCCATTAGCCTCGATTTCATCTTCTAAAATGATAAACTCAGTAATAGAAATTAAATGGGGAGGTATTTTTTGTGCCATAGTGTACCGAATATTCACCCAACTCTAGAATTTATAAAAAAACAATGAACATTGTATATTTGAACCCCCTTAACCCTAGTTGAAGAAAAACCTCAAAATTTGATAAGGGGGTTTTCTGAATCCATCTTTGATACCATGACAAAATTATGAATAAACAGGAGACATAAGATCAAACAACCAACAAAAATAACTTCCATGCAAGAGAGATGCAAACACTAATCTTCTATGTAATCAATAAGAAAAACTTACAGAATGAACCTCAAGAATATTCAATAGAGATCTTCTAATTTAATAAAATGAGAGTGAGTGATTTATTGGAGCAACCCTAAATGATAAAAAATTATATCATGACAAATGTCATCTTGTGTCATGAGACAAATGATGTAATAATAACTCACTTTTGTTAATAGAAAAACACTCCTAAGTTTAGCTTAAGTGCATGAAAGGATTTAGACTAATAATTGATTAAATATTTTATTAATTATTGGCTAATGCATGATTACTCTAATAATCATGTTGTAATTCCATAATGATAAATTTTAATATATTTCATGACTATGAATTAATCAAGATAAGTTTTTGAATTTATTGTTTCATTGAGTTTTTGATTAGGGGTGCAAACAAGTTTTGATGGGACCCGAAAACCATTACAAGAAGGTTATGAAGAGACCTAAAACCCTTTACAAGGAAAAGAAGCTGCTAGAGAAATAATCAACAAACCAACCACAACCCATCAACAAAAACCAAACAAAGATATTTTGATCAATACTAGTTGCAACCAATAGGTTTTGAAGGGACCTTAAACCCTTTACAACTAGGTTTTGACCAACACCTTGAACCCAAAGAAACTAGCAAAAATCACCTGAAACAATTAGGTACCAAAGCATCTAAGCTACAACAAACGATCTACTCAGTAACAACAAAACTGAGCTTAAAATACGAAGGAAACAAAAGTCTCCAATCAAAACAAGCATTCCACCAAGATTCTCAACCTCAATATGAGAAATATAAGGCAAAACAGAGGAAGGAACAATCTCTTTAAAACACTAGTCCAACCAAGATGCCAACTCAAACTCCATAAATGAAGGAAAGATCTCCCCTCTATTGGAAAGCATTGCATGAACACTTTTTCCACTGAATCCAAAGATCACCAGCAGCCATAGACTCCAAATCAAAAGGGAAAACAACTGAGAAAACCAAAACAACGAGCTTCCATCCTGACCAGCAACATCCATCTTCACATATATAGAAGAGGAATCCACCTCAAAAGGATCTGTCTTCACCTCTATAGAAGAAACATGCTATAAAACCAAGAGAAAAGCCACTGAACTAAAAAAATCACACCATCCTTAGGCATACCTGGTAGCAGGAGTTTAAAGAGGGACACGAACAACAAATTCATCTGGTTCTTAAAGATAGGCAAGAAAAATAACCTAGCCAACCACCAAAGAGCCAAAAAAAGAGCATAACAAAAAATCATTCGAGTCTTCAAAATAGACATGAAAAATAACCCATTCGACCCACAAAGAACAGAAAAGACCCTCCATCTGGACACCATCTGGTTCATCAACCCAACCATCAAGAAGAGAACCTCAAGAAAGATCATACAAATACACATCTGTTTGCAAAGGAAAATAGACCCCAAATTGAAGAAGAGCACGTTGAAGCATAAGGGGGTCCCAAAGACAACCAAATGAAAAACCAAGTTACAAATTAGTCCCAACAACATAAATATCCTCCAAAAGAAATCCAAAATCCAAGAGAAAATGACAACTCCCTTAGAAAAAGATGGCCATGTCAACTAGAAAGGGTACCCAAATGGTCTGAAAGAGAACCCTAGATGATTCAAATTAGCACGCACCACCGAAATAGAGTTGGTAGACTAGATACAAGAAACCTCAAAGATTTTAGGAAAGCACCACACAACACAAACCCACACCTGAGCCACAACATAAGGATCCAAACCAAAGAAGCTTCTCACAAAAGGGAAGACCGACCACACCCAACTTGCTCCTAACATAGGACAACAACACTATGGGAACCCCATACTCCCATCAGCCTTGATTTCATCTTCTGAAATGATTCCCTCAGTAATAGAAATTGAATGTGGAGGTATGTTTTGTGCCATAGTGTACCAAATATTCAGCCAACTCTAGAATTTATAAAAAAACAATGAAAATTTTATATTTGAACCCCCTTAACCCTAGTTGAAGAAAAACCTCAAAATTTGATAAGGGGGTTTTCTGAATCCATCTTTGATACCATGACAAAATTATGAATAAACACGAGACATAAGATCAAACAACCAACAAAAATAACTTCCATGTAAGAGAGATGCAAACACTAAGCTTCTATGTCATCAATAAGAAAAACTTACATAATGAACCTCAAGAATATTCAATAGAGATCTTCTAATTTAATAAAATGAGAGTGAGTGATTTATTGGAGCAACCCTAAATGATAAAAAATTATATCATGACAAATGTCATCTTATGTCATGAGACAAATGATGTAATAATAACTCACTTTTGTTAATAGAAAAAAACTCCTAAGTTTAGCTTAAGTGCATGAAATGATTTAGAATAATAATTGATTAAAGATTTTATTAATTATTAGCCAATGCATGATTACTCTAATAATCATGTTGTAATTCCATAATGATAAATTTTAATATATTTCATGACTATGAATCAATCAAGATAAGTTTTTGAATTTATTGTTTCATTGAGTTTTTGATTAGGGGGTGAAACAAGTTTTGATGGGACCCAAAACCCATTACAAGAAGGTTATGAAGAGACCTAAAACCCTTTATAAGGAAAAGAAGCTGCTAGAGAAATAATCAACAAACCAACCACAACCCATCAATAAAAACAAAACAAAGATATTTTGATCAATACTAGTTGCAACCAATAGGTTTTGAAGGGACCTTAAACCCTTTACAACTAGGTTTTGACCAACACCTTGAACCTAAAGAAACTAATAAAAATCACCTGAAACAATTAGGTACCAAAGCATCTAAGCTACAACAAACCATCTACTCAGTAACAACAAAGCTAAGCCTAAAAGACGAAGGAAACAAAAGTCCCTAATCAAAACAAACATTCGACCAAGATTCTCAACCTCAATATGATAAATACAAGGCAAAACAGAGGAAGGAACAATCTCTTTAAAACACCAGTCCAACCAAGATTGCAACTCAAACTTTATAAATGAAGGAAAGAGCTCCCCTCTATTGGAAAGGATTGCATGAACACTTTTTCCACTAAATCCAGAGATCACCAACAGCCATAGACTCCACCTCAAAAGGGAAAAAAACTAAGAAAACCAAAACAAGGAGCTTCCATCCTAACCCACAACATCCATCTTCACCTATATAGAAGAGGAATCCACCTCAAAAGGATTTGTCTTCACCTCTGTAGAAGAAACATGCTATAAAACCAAAGAAAAGCCACTGAACTAAAAAAATCACACCATCCTTAGGCATACCTGGCAACAGGAGTTTAAAGAGGGACACGAACAACAAAATCATCTGGGTCTTAAAGATAGGCAAGAAAAATAACCTAGCCAACCACCAAAGAGCCAAAAAAAGAGCATAACAAAAAGTCATTCGAGTCTTCAAAATAGACATGAAAAATATGAAAAATAACCCATTCGACCCACAAAGAATAGAAAAGACCCTCCATTTGAACACCATTTGGTTCATCAACCCAACCATTAAGAAGAGAACCTCAAGAAAGATCATACAAATACACATCTGTTTAGAGAGGAAAATAGACCCCAAATTGAAGAAGAGCACGGTGAAGCATAAGGGGGTCCCAAAGACAACCAAAAGAAAAACCAAATTACAAATTAGTCCCAACAACATAAATCTCCTCCAAAAGAAATCCAAAATCCAAGAGAAAATGACAACCCCCTTAGAAAAAGATGGCCATGCCAACTAGAAAGGGTACCCAAATGGTTTGAAAGAGAGCCCTAGATGATTCAAATTAGGACACACCACCGAAATAGAGTTGGCAAACTAGATACAAGAAAACTCAAAGCTTCTAGGAAAGCACCACACAACAAAAACCCACACTTGAGCCACAACATAAGGATCCAAACCAAAGAAGCTTCTCACAAAAGGGAAGACCGTCAACACCCAACTTGCTCCTAACACAAGACAAGACTATGGGAACCCCATACTCCCATCAACCTCGATTTCATCTTCTAAAATGATTCCCTCAGTAATAGAAAAGCAAGGAAGTTTTAAACCTCCCAAAATGTGTTTCTTACTGCCCATGCAAAACAACAACAACGAGACCAAAAAGTACTTTCTTACAACTACACCAAGTGCTTCTAAAAGAAGGGTAGTATAAGATCCCACCAAAGGAACTTGATAACCACAAGCAAGAGAGGAAAGGCTCAGGCCAAGGAGAAGACACCAATAGCAGAATGCCATCCACAACAAGCAACAATAACGAATCCAAAAAGGAGCCCCATCTAGTGTAGACAAGAGAAGATATGTGACAAACCAACAAATCCCATGACTAAGGAAAAGAGGTAGAGAAATTCCCATCCACCTGTGTCTGAATCGTTATCCTCACTTTCATTTTCGATTCCCTCTATAGTTTTCAAACTACAAACCTTGCACCTATTCTCGCCCTTTGATCGCTTTTGCTTCCGCTCCATTGGTTACAAATCCATTGTAATTTTTTCCATGTGTTATTCTTATTGTTTCATTGAGTTGCAATGTGTTTGTTTGTATATTTTATTTTTGATATTGATAAGCATGGGAAAGGGCTCATACCCATTACATGAAGTGGTCAAAATGAAAAGAGAGAAGAGTCACATGGGAAATGAGACTACTAGGCATTAAAAAAGAAACAAAATAGAGTAAACTTGAGAAAAGAACATAAAATAGAAACCAACCCAAAAAATGGTAGAGGACCTATTGGGACTCAATTTTTTCATATCCTTTTTTCTTGAATCCCTTCCTTTTGTGTATCTTAGTAGTGTGTGACCCATTGTGGATAATCAATTTTAGAAAATCTATATGGGTTTGTTATGTTTAAGATGTTCTTTTAAGTCATAAGATTTATTACCTTCTTTATGCCTAAGTATCCAAGTTGAAAAAGCCAAAAAAATTTCTAAATGTGAAGGCCGACCAATGTTGTCATCTTGTAGAATTCCCAAATAGGTATCTTTATTTCAATTTTAAAGGAAATTGGATAAAAGTTGGAGAAGTTATGGAAAATAGGAGCTTCCCCCTCTTCAAGAACAAGTTAGAGGTTTTGGGTCTTCCAAGAACCCCAAGAGTCCTTGACGTGTTCTTGTTCCTATTAAAGTCCCCAAAATTCCTTTAACAAAGTTCTTAATAAATTGGGATAGTCCCTAATGAGGTCAAAATCACTGAAAAGGGATATAAAAGAAGTTTCAATTTTGAATCAATTTTTTTTAAGGTTCTAGAACCTTGGTTGACCTATGATTAGGTTCCCAACCACCCTACATGTTGATAGTTCCAGATGGGGTAGGAACCCTCAAAATTTAAAAAAATGATTAATATTGTGTAAGTTATCAAAGGTTCATTTTTAAGAAGGGATAAATGGTGCTTACATTTTTAGTTTGGTAAATTTTTGAGAAAAAAGGCTAATCTTGGAAGAGGTTGGATCTTTGGACCTACTTAGGAAAAGTTCAAATGTTCTAGGTGTTCTAGGAATTCCAAGAACCTTTGATGAGTTTATTTTCCTGGTAAAAACTTTGATGGGTTTAAAATTTCTTTTGGTGGTCTTAGTGTGTTAACAATTTTTTTTATTGTTTCTTGGATCCTTGGGGACCTTCAACCTTTGAAATTATTTTAGGATCTATGGGATGTTGTAGAAGTTTCAAGGTCAACAAGATATATCTGTGTCCCCAAAAAGTAACAATTTTCCAACATAATCATCAATTAAATGTTGGGCTTGTTGGAGTTTTGGGTGGTTGGCATCCATAAGTTGCTCTCATACCTCTTTCAAATGCCATTTTGATGTTTCCTTGATGCTCAAAGTCTACATTGAAAATTTCCTAAGTGTTCCTCCTTTTAGAATTTTGAGCCATCAATGTCTTCCATACCTTCATCCTCCTTTTAGCATCATTCCCTTTGACTCCTTGATCCCCAAGACCCCTCCAACCCATTGGATTTTTAGAGATATTATTCCCCTAATACCACCTTGGAATATGATATGAATTCTTCCTAACTCCCAATCCCCAAATTATTATCTCATCATAATTTTAGCCTTCCCCTTAACTTGGTACTTGACCAAGATTCCCACTAACTCTTGACTTCCCATTTCTCCTTTCCATTCACCTTTTGACATTTCAAAATTTCTCTTCCTCCTCTTCCTCATTAACATGCTGCACATGATAGGGAAAAAGCCTGATGTCTAATATACTAGTATTGATCATCGAGAGTTCTCACACTTCAATTGTAGGGGTAGACAGTAGTAGCTTGGTGGATCGATATCCATTGTCTCTTTTTTACTTTGTTGGGGGTTGAATATTTTTAATACTAAATCAATCAATGGATCGATAAAGCATGATGTAATTATTTTAAATGTTGTAATGGCCTGATGGCATGATTTTTATCCACTTTCCCCACCAACTCAAACTAATGACACTATTTCACCTAGCTACGCAAAATAAATGTGATTGTCCTCCTTCAATATGGAATTCCCATTTTGGGTGGTATTCATCTTCAACCATTGGTTTGAATGTGCTACAGTGTCATAGGTTAGGATTTTTTATCCATAGGTATATGTTATATTTTGTGACCCATTTCAGGATGTCGGTTATTTTTTCTCAAGACAAAAGAGGTGTCAATGCTCTCTAGGGTTTCAACCATTGGATGTTAGTTATACGAGTGCAGTGAAAGTTATTGCATATCCAAAGGTACCATGGAAAAATATGTTGGAGAGTTAATGTCTCAAGAATAATAAGTACATGTTCAAGAATAATAAGTACATGTTCAGGGCATTTCCGAAATTCCCTTCAACATATTTAGTGCTATGATTGTCAATTTTGTTAGAGATTGTGGTAGCATTTTGAAACAATTACAAACACTATAATAATATTTCATATTTTACAAATGATCTTGTGAAGTTTGATGTTGGATAACTAAGTATGTTGTGTTTGTAATTATTTTATTAATTCATTCTTATGCCTAGATCAATCTTTCAATACTTTCCTTTCATTTCTTTCTTCCTTGTCAACGTGACTCTAATAACTATAGATAGACACTGACCTAGGGATAGTATGACCCCATTATCAAAATCAATGCATTATCTATTAATATAGGATTAATATTAGTCCTTTGAATCACAACCTTGCATCACAACCAGGGGTTCATCTTTAGAAAGCTTTAAAAGGATTGATTTTATGTGGGTTATGATTGCAAATTATCATCAACTATATAAGTGTTTTTGGATAGCTAATTGTTCTTGGGTCAATGATAGTATTTGGGACCAAGAGGTCAAGTTGGGTTTGGCTGTCATTATTTTATTACTATTTATTTTATGTGATTTTAATGCTAGTTAAGGTATAACCCTAGGAATACCCTCTCAAGTCTAAGTTGATCTTGAAGTGTAGGACATATAACCCACTCTCATTGAGTTATCCTTTAGCCCTCCATGGTTTATCCATGAGATAATTTCACTTGCATGATCTGACAAATATAACTGTGTGAGTGAGATTTGGCTCTAGGAAGTGGAGCAAGAATTTTAGGATACAACAAGACCAGAGCAAAATAAATGAATGATGATCATCAAGATTATTCAAACCAATTGTAGCTTGCCACTCATAGCTGTAGAAGTTTGTATAAATAGTATCCCCTTAAGGAATTTCCTCTTTAGTTTATCCTTTCTCCTCCATCCTTTTAAATATAGTTTTGTTGGAAATCCCTCCTTGCATCATAGTTTCTATGTTGTAGGTTCATATCATTTCTCTTATGAACATTAATAAGAGTAGCATCTTGAGGCATTTTGTTTTATTTTTTTATCTTGATGTTTTCCTCTTGCCTCATGGCTCTAGTTATATTAGTATGACCCTCCTACATATAATGGTGTTACTATTATTCAAGTTATTTTCTTTGCTCTTGTTTGTTGCATTGTGAATAACACAAGATGCTGGATCAAACAATGGAAAAAAACACCCTCCATGAAAGAGAGTTGTAAATAATAATCTACAATATCCTCAACTAGAAATAAGTTACAAAAATGGAAAGTTTCCATGAATCTCTAGAGAGATAATATAATGAGGGTTGAGTTCTTTATAGGAGCAACCCTAAATGATAAATGGATTAGATCATGACAAGTGTCAACATATCATGTAATGAGACAAAATGATCTAATAATAGCTCAACTAAATAAAGAATAAAAACACTCATAATTTTAGGTTAAGTTCATGAGAATAAATTAGATTAATAAACAATTAAATATTAATTAATTATTTGCTAATTCATGATTAATCTAACACTGCCTTATGATGAACTTAGGGAGTAGCTAAAAACCCTAAAAGTCTAATGCATAAAAATAAAACAATACATGATGGGTCCCAACAAACAAGGCTCAATGAGGTATCCATATACAAACAATATAATCTATCAAAATTGGAGAAAAGGAGAAAACCTCACAGGAAAAACTCCTCCCTAGAAGAGAGAAAGGAGAATGAAGGACTGAAAAGCCTCCAAAATAATGTCCCAAAAAAATAGGAACATACAGAACATCGTTGAAGTATAAAGAAGCTATAGATAACTATTGAATGATGACTGCTATAGTATTGAAATGAAGAATCTCCTCTGAAATAGATGATGATCAGGATCAAGAGACAAATTTTCATGAGTTCCCCTAATGATACTTCTCAAATCAAATGAAAAACAAAGGAAAACATCTAGAACTTGAAGATACAAATGACACATGAATTTACATGAGTGACCCTAATGAAACTACTCAACATGCAAGATGCAAGTCAAAAGTACATGTACCAATAGTATGAAGTTCACCAATCAAATGAAAATGGAAGGCCGCCTCGCAAAATAGGAATCCAAGAATTTCCATATGGTAAATGCTCCATCTCACCGAAATGCATGGGTAACTAGCTGCTGCATCTGCCTAGTACATATGAACAAGAACTAAATGCATAGATCACTCAAAAAATGAAACCAAAGAATCATTAGCACCAATTGTAGAAACCTCCCATAATGTGGAAAGGGAGAGCCAAGATAGGTCCACTAAGCCTATGTGTCATGAAGAAGTGCATGTAGGAGAAAGAATATTTGAATGTGCAACTAAAATTACTTGCAAATAAAAGGGTGTGTAAACTAGGGCACACACACGAGGAAAAAATCACCAAGATTTAATGTTGTTGTGGAAGGAACACTCACTTGACAAAGGTGTGAGAAAAAAAAGATACTCACAACCCACCCATGACACTTTATATCATAGTGCAAATACAAAAGGCATAATAAGATGTGCAAAAACCCAAAAAATATACACCAAATTGGCACTTTATCTCACTACATCTACAAAAGAGAAATTGCATGCAAAAGATGCTCAACAATACCCAAAATAGGACAAAATACTAAAAATACATATAGAACAAGCAAAAAAAGTCATCCCATGCAAACAAGAAGTTTTCATGAGCTAAAACGCCCAAGTAACTAACTAGAATATGAAATAAAATAAAATAAAATGTACCTAGAGAAAAATCTAGAAAAATGGCATGAATGGCTGTGAAGAGCTCTGAAAGACCATCCCAACACTGCTAGAATTGTGAAAAATAAAGAAATGGGTCAAAATTTGTGAGCTCGAGAGTGAAAAAAACACCTCTAAATTTGACATGCTATAGAATGCACCAGAAAAATGGTGAAAATACCCACACCATTGGAAAGTTCATGGAACAAACTTTCTAATGATATCCCATTCACCAAATTTTGATACCATTCGTCCAAGTTATGGCCAAAAGAAAAAAATTGCTCCTTTAGGGCCAAAGGGGGCTAGGAGGGGGCCCTACTAGGATTTGTACCACTATCAACATGAAATCATGTTGACATCATCAAAATATTCTAAAGGATATTCTTGGTCATTGGAAAAAAAATTGGCCCCCAGGAAAATAGGTTTGCTGAATATTCCTATAGATTGATGAAATATTCTTTGAGATTCCCAGGTAGTAATTTCTAATGTTGAAAATTAGTAGGTCGGCATAGGGAAAGGATTTTGGTAGTTGGAAAAGAAAAAATGATAGTTGATAAATGTAAAGGTGTCGTCGGGGTCAAAAAAAGTTGTCAACGATGGTTTGAAAGTCGATGGCTAGCGGAGCAAGGGCCACTTGGTGGCTGCATAGTGGCCATTGAAAAGGTATGAGCCCCACGCTAGTGGGGCCACAAGGGGTACATGCCCAATGGTGGTGCCCAAAGGTACCCCTCAACTCCCACAAAAAAAGCGCTTGCAACCCTTTTGAATTTAGATCTACTTTTTTTTAATTTCCAAAAAAAAAAAAAACACATGACTTGTATTTTTTTGAAATCCATGCACAATACAATTGTACAAGGGCCATATAGGCCCCTATACAATCATTTTTACCTTGAAGCTTTTGATGGTGAAATAGGGAAAATTTATAGTCAAAATTCTTTGAATTGACCTCTTGAACACAATGGTGAGGTCCTTTTGTGTTGAAATGAACCTAAAATTTTCCTACCTCCAAAAGTTATAAAAAATAAATGAAGATTCCAACTATGAAGCCCTTAACCCTAGTTGAAGAAAAACCTCAAAAAATGAGAAGGGGTTCGCTAAATCCATAGCCTGACAGCATGCTAGATTTGTGAATAACACAAGACATAAGAGTAGGAATGATTTTTACACAATCCATGAGATATTCAATTGTTTCTATTTATTTGTATCATTATTTTGAATTACACTCAGTGATTCATCATTAGGAAGAGGGAAATAATAAAATAGATTGCAGAAATGGGCTTAAGAATAGATTAGGGAGAGGTGGGGTTAAGGATCAGAAAATGGAGAATGGAGGGAAAGATGGTTGGAGAAGGTAGGAGAGCCAATTAGGAAGGAGAAATATTAAGGAGAAAGAGAAGAAGAGTTAACAAGAAAAGTAAAAAGGAGAAGTAATAACTAAAATATTAATTCAAAATTAAAGTGTAATTGAAAAAAAGAAAAATAATGTTGATGGATGGAGGCCACAATTGACCTATTTTCCTTATTTCATTCAAAATGTAAGCTACAAAATGAAAATGAAGAATAGTAATCAAAAGGAAGATCTGGAAGGGGGAAAACAATCTGTACCTTTCACCAAAAGTCACCTTTTGAAGCTCACTGAGGACTCATTCGCCCTATGGTGAATGGGTCCTAGCTAGGGTTTCTAGAAAATGCTTTATGGGTTCTCTTTTTCTAGGTTTGCATTCCCAGACTCTAGGTGTTCACTGTCAGAAAACTAAAAATAAAATCTGTAGAGGAAGTTTTGTGATTTGAAAACTTTTCTTGCAACTTTGACAACTTTGCAATTTTCTTCAAATTTTCTCTTCAAAGGATCTTCAACCTAAAATCTGCAATCATACATCAAGGAGAGAAAAAATGTTGTTTGTTAGGTGAATGCGGGTTTACCTTGGTCAAATCTCATTTTGGTAATTAAACCTTGAAATGAAATGAAACATGAAACAATGAAACCTTATTTGAAACTTGTAATACAAATCTACAAACTAGCATGAAATGGCTTCAATGAATGTAGATCTTGATCATGAAACTTGATGTAAAATAATGCCTTTGAATGCTTGATAGATCTTGAACACTATATCACCATATTAGCTCAAACAACATGCATGATGCTATAAATCTTTGACATGATGAAAGGAATCTTGAATGCTGCAATAATCTTCTATAAATCTGCCCTTGAATGCCTTGAAAATGCTCTTGAATTCTCTCTTGATCATAAAATTTCTATTAGGACTTGCTCATTTGAAAATATAGGATGCTCTCTTCAAAATCTAGGTGAAACTAAGTGAAATAACCTTGTATTTATATGTATCTTAACATTAATTCCCAAAATTTAAATATCACAAACTGACATTGAATTGTAGATTTGAAATCATTAAAATACTACCAAAAACATATTTCGAAGGGGGGTCCTAGGTCTAAGTGAGGATCCATTCGCCATAGGGAGAATAGGTCCTAGGCCACTTACCTAGGACACACATCAGTCAATGTTAAACATTATGTAAAAATATGGTCCTAGAACTAAGTGAGGACCCATTCACCCTATGACGAATGGGTCCTAAGTCACTTACCTAGGACACACATCTACCAATGTTAAGTGTTGTGTAATGGCATTTATGAGTTTCATGTTTTATCCCTTGGAATTTATATTTAATTAGGCTTGGATTTGAATTAAAGGGGCCAATTAAGGAAAATTAACCTCAATTGAATAATAAAGACCTAGATTAATGTGAAAGTGTAAAGAGACACCTTACAACATCAAAAACAAGGCACAACTAAGTCCATTTTATTTAAAAGGGCCCTAAACTTAATGTGAATATGTGAAACATATTACAACACTAAATTAAGGAATAATTAAGCTCATTTATTTATTAATTATTCCCAAATTAAGTGTGAAAAAGGGATACTTTTTCCTACACTACACTAATAATTAGAAGAATGAAATAAAACATAACTAAAGGGATATAGATATTTAATTACAATAATAACATTATGATAATGATATAATTGAAAAATAACTCAATGGCGTAAAATTGTAACTAACAAGATAAATAAAATGAAAATAAGAAAATTTTGAAATAAGGTGACATGATATAAGATAAAGATAGGATAAATATGTTATTTCTAAAATACAAGAATAATTGAACACTATTATATTGCAATAGAAGATTTACTATTGTTCAACAACCATTGAAGACATAAGATCAAACAAAAAACAAAAAAACCTTCCATGAGAGCCGCTTTATAAATATTTACTATTCTTCAACAAATAAATATTTACAAAATGAAATAATAAAGAGAGAGAGAGAGAGCTTTATAAAAGCAACCTTATATGATAAAGGGATTAGATCATGACAAGTGTCACCATCTTGTGTGATCAGACAAATGAAAAAAAATACCCCTAAGTTTAGTTTAAGTGCATGAGAATAAGTAAATTAGAAAAATAATTAATTAATTAGATTAATTATTTTTTATTTAATGCATGATTACTCTAACATTGATTGTCTCTAGATAACGAACAAACATGGTGATTGTTTGTGCATTTTTTTGCATGGTTGGAATTATGTTTAATTTGACACTTTATCCATGGCTACATCAAACATTGATATCAATAATTTTGAGCAAATAATTTGATCAATATTTTAGTGGAAATACATAGATTTGGACCCAAATATTCTATATAAATTCTCTAGAGACACGTGTAATGTTATGTAAAATTTATTATCATAATAGAACCACATTTATTTTTCAAATACATATTGTCATGTTCTTCATAATGCTACATGAAACTTATTATCATAATAGAACCACATTCTGTTTTAAATACATATTGTCATGTTCTTCCCTAGAGGGATAATTAATCATTTTATAAAGATATCTTGAAAAAAAATCCTAATATGCTCTAGGTTTTCAAAATTTCATTAATTCAATTCCTCTATGACTATACAACCATTTTTTTTGTCTTTAAGAATTTTTTCCAACCCTCTATTGGCATACTCTCCAAATTTATCATCTGTAATGTCCATCTCCAAATTAAATTCTATAATTCTTGTAGTGCCCCTCCCCGATTTCCCCGTTTCACGATTTGGATCGTTTGAATTTATGTGTTTGGTTGTTTAATTTAAAATCGTTTGATGAACAAGGGTTTTGATGATTTGATGCATTAAAATAAACCATGAAAAGAAGAAATGCATGGAGTGGGTTTCAATAGGAAGGAAGTTCATATTGATATACATAAACATATGTAATTCTTAAATTGTATATATAGATATTTATCTTATTATCAAATAAACATATACAATTGATATAGAATGATTAAATAAGCATTATTTAGAAATTTAGGTGGAGCTATCTTTTCAATGTTATGAGTATCCCCCCTTATACTAGAATTGACTAAATAATTTTAGAGATTCAAATTCTAGGGTATTTGTTGGTAATCAATAAGCCTTTGTTTTAATATTTATATATGGTAATAATGGTTACTAGTTGAAAATTTTGATTGATTGTTGATTTGATCAAATTTGTACCAATTGAGAGGAAGGTGGTAGTTAAATAACAAATATAATTATTTGTATATATAAATCAAAGTAAATATATATATCTTATTATATATTTTTATCAGTTAAAATTGATTTGTAAACTTACTATGTGATCTAATTAATTAGAATAGTGTTACCTTAATTACTGGCAAATGTAAGTTGTGGGTGATGGACAATCTAATTAATTTAGGATGTTCATGTACATATTTTATTTCTGTACCTCTTGTGCCTCTCTTTCCCAACCCTTGGGGATCTCAAATCACTTCTTTGATGTAATGTTCAATGTTTGATCCCATCTTACAATAGCCAAGATTTCAAACATCCCTTTAAGTCATACCAGAGGAAGCAAAATTTGTATTTCCCAATCCTAGGTCGGTGCATTTATTTCACACACGTTCATTGGTGGTGTAAGCTTGTAGATTTTTCTTGTGGTACGAACAATCTCTACTTAATTCATTGAACCGAAAACCAAGGAGATAAAATACCCAAATTGTTTGAGACAAATCTTACGAATTTGACCCGGTCGTTATGATTCGGTACTTGCTTAAGATGTGAATTTATTCCTCCAACAGTGGAATGATGGAATCTCTATTTGAAGATCAGGTTAAATTCTCTCTGTTAGTTTTCGAAATATATATACATATATAGGCCGCCAATTGTGTTAGCTTGAAAGCTTCCGGAAACCTTTGTTCTCAATGTTTCGAGGGATACCAATACCCTATTTCTAAGCTCCTATTTTGTCTCGAGCAAGGAGGATATTGTGAAGAAATGTAAACTTTTGCTTTGTACGTGATTGCATTGATTTATCGGCCTATTCTGTGCATACCTTGCAATAATCACAAACCATGAGATAACGTCTCTGTTGGACATTTTATCAAACAATTCTCATGCCTTTATCTTTTGTTAATGCACCATATGCGTTGAATGGATTGTATCAAACAATTTGCATGTTTAATCTTCCCATTAGTTGCCTATGCATTCACTTGGCCGCGCCTATATTAATATTCCTCTAACAGTTCACATATCGTTCATTTTGCTCATTTACGTTTAACGTTCTTGTGTATGTCCTACAACCCATGTTCGTTATGGAATTAGGGAATCCTTGCAAGGGTTGGCTTTGTGCCTTTCAATCTTCCTGTAGATGATACTGCCCTCACCAAGCAAGGCACCCATATCATTTTCCTTGATTCGAAATTAAGTTTCATAGTACTCGTTTATAGTGCAAACCTATTGTTTTAGTTTGTTTCTTTTAGCATCACCAATATTCTCCACTGGAATATCATACCTGTTTAAATGTTAGAAATGGTTCACACCTCTCAGAACGACTGTTATTTATTTAACCAAATCTTTACCATCCCATCTTACAATATGAAGGAAACTATATTTTTGGTATAAAAGTTGTATGATAGCATTTCTTAATTCAGACGATTATAGCTTAAGGAAAAAGTTAGAGATTTCAAAATGATACTGCTGCCTTTAAAGAGTTTTAAGAAAATGAATTATAGATTTTGTTCTTAGGAGAAAAAGATTGGTGGTATACTTAGTAGTTGGTACCGTGGAAGTAATACCTTAGATTAAATGTATGGTATAGACTTTTCTTAAGGTAATAGTAGTAAAAGAAATTGTAACACTTAAATATTTGAAGAATCATGGTGCTAGAATTAACAATGCAACTAGCAATTAGGATTGTGTCTTGCTACCCAACTAATAGTTATGATAGGCATAAATTTAATAAATATATTTTTCTATAGAAAACATTTAGAGTACCACTCTAGCTTGATCATATGGATTACCTTAAATAGTTATTATGAAGCTTAAAATTATTAGAAGCTTAAAATTATTAGAAAATAAATATATATCAGCATCTTAAGTTTTGCGTATAAATGAGGAAAGAAGTTTATCTAGGATTATATTGAGACTTAAACTGCCACAAAATCCATGACTATTTCAGGTATTAGGATCAAAACATTCTATCAATTCTAGTATTGGTCCCTTAATTTTAAGAATGTATCGATATGCTCAAATATTAGTGTCAAATGTTTTCTTGAGTTTTTCTTTAGCAATACTAGTCATGTGTTGACCTTCAGACATTCAGATAGAGCTGAAAATTATCAAATATTTTACATGTATGGCTGCATCATGAATAAGCTTTAGATTTAGTTTCCCTATAGTCTGTAAGTTGTGTAGAGGATATTGTCGATTTAATACTGATAAGTGAATAGCGATTCTTGTGTTAAGAATATTAAATGAGTATTTTTAGAAATGAATAATAAATGAAATTCATATGGTATTAATATTGTGTGATTGTTTTCAATATTTAAATTTAGTAAGTAGAATTATATTTAGGTTGGATATTGATTATTGACTATGAAGAAATACAAATTTTTTAATTGGATAATTAATATTAAAATGGATATTGAAATTGATATAGGTACATGAGTTGAGAAAATTAGTGTAAGTAATTGGGTCATTTTGTACATATTTTACTTGTAGGTCAAAAAATAAAATTAATTTTAAATGAAGACAAAATTTAGTATGCTTCCTATAATCAACTTTTATCAGTTAATGTTTTGTTTATATTTTCCTTTAAGTCATTACATATGGGATTAGGATACCTTTTCTTAAAGAAAGGACAAAGAATTAGAATTGAAAGATATGGAAATTCCTGATTATAAGAAAACTATTGTAGTTTTATAATAATGTTTTAGCTAGTAAAAGGATATTTCTGCCATTGTGACTAGTTGTGGTGATAGAGCAATGAATTGGAAAATATATTATCTTTGTTTGTTGATTATCCTCTTAATTGTTTAAGAGTAATGTGAGATGTGAAAATAATGCCTCTTTCGTATTGTTTAATTGATTGTTTATATCAAGTAATGTGTTTGATGAGTGGAATTTGGGTGAATAATGGTTATTGTTCAAAGTGGAAGTAATATTTTAATTAAGGAGTGTTTATGTTTGTAATGTTTTGTTTGATTGATTGCATGTGTTGGATATGTGTTGATTATTGAGAGTTTATGTTATTGTATTAGTATGGTAATGGAGATGTTGGTTGTGAATGTCCTTTATGGGAGCTTTTGTGCTAAATGGTTATTGAGAGGCTTCCAAAGGCTTGGGGAAAAGTATTTTGTAAGTGGATTTTATGATTGTTTCATTTTGAAGAATCATGTATGAGGATCTTATGATTGTTCATTTTGAGATGGTTTTTTATGTATATGAGGGTCATTAGCCTTGCACAATATATTCACCAATGTAGTTGGAGCGTGTGTGCGGGAAGGGTTATGCCTCACCTTATTGTTTATGTAATGAGATTTTGTGATTGTGCAAGTTGGCTTACTCTTTTGATTTCATTGGGTCTCCTAGTTTCTAGTAGGGGAATGGCTCTCAATGGGGGCTGGTGCACAAAGTGGCGCTTGGGTAACCCATGTGGGAGTTTCATAATTAAGTGATAACCTAAAATGAATTAGGGGGTTGGGTAGTAATCACACTAATCAAAATAAGTGAATGCCTCACTCATGGATCAAGTGCTCGTTTAGGCTTGAGATGAGTTGAGAAGGCTTGTGGCAAGATCAACTGCCTCATCCTTGTGAGAGGCATGTTGATTCTACATAGGTTTGTATGGGGGCCGAAGATTGGTAGAGGCTGCTAGGGTAACCCAGGATGGGGGATGGGGCCTAGGAAGATCTGTCTGGGTAACCCATAACAAGATGACAATCCTCCCTGCTACAACCTAGTATTCCCTTGCCTCATGTCTCCCTTTGGTGTTTGTGTGCCTCTGGAAGCGATGTCAATGTATGTAATGTTATATTGTACTTGGCATGTTAGAGTCATATATGGTCTTGCTATGTCAGTTGGTTGTCACCTTGTTGTCATTGTGGTGGTGGGACCTTATTGCTATCTCCTAGCATGGGGGTGGACCTTTGGGTTCCACATGGTTGGGTGGAATGTGCATTTTACTCCATTGGGTCCCCTTGTTGTTGATAGTGTTCATGGTGACTGCTCATGGTGATGTGGACTTCTGCATTTGTTCCAACTTGAGTGGACTATCTTCCATGTACTTGTATTGAACTGTAATCAGAATATCATATTTCTGAAGTGCTCTCCTCATATGTATTTGAGGAAACATAGTTGCACTATTTGTAATGTTGTAATTACTTGTTGAACTCTCTCTCTTGTAATGGATAATGAAAATGTTGTATCTTGCATATGTTAGTAAATTGTAATGATCATGAATGTTGTGATATTGTTAATATGATATGGATGATTTTGATTGATACATTATTTAAATGTGATGGATTAATGTACTTTATATTGTTAGATTAAATTTAGTTAATGAGATGATTCATAATTCTTGTTAGTTTGGTTCATGGGATTCTAGTAGCGTAGTCATGAAACCTTAGAGGACATATGAGTGTTTGCATGGTTGTGAATCTTTTTAAGAGTGCACTTATTTCAATGGGCATCATCATGGGCTGAGAGGTACTCAAGATTTGATATCTTGAGGAGTGACTTCTAAGGTCTGGGTATCTTGAGAAGTCACTTCTATGATATCATATCTAGAGGAGCTTCTTAGTGCGACAGAGATACCTGAGTGTGGATCAAGAAGGTGAATCACAGTCTTGTTGAAGTTAACATATCATCTGCAATTCTTAGTATGTTTTTCAAAAAAAAAAAATGTTTCAATTTTATGTGTTGTTGCGTGTTGTCCTCTAGGGTTTTGTGGCAAGGCATTACAATTCTTATGGAGGGAAAAGTTCCATTGTATACATATTTCAAATGTAGAGAAAATGAGCTTCAAGAAGTTATTCCTTATCCCTACATGGATGAAGTTAACACTACTTATCAATGAAGAGGAGAGATATCATATTAAATTTCCTAGTTATCAAGAATATTTAATATTTTCTTGAGTCCTTTCTTTTGTTGGAAATACCTTAAATCTTATTTCTATATGCTAGTTGATCAATATTTTTTACCATTCTTTCATAAGATATGTGTAAAATTGGTCATTTTGGAATATTTTCTACAACTATAAAATTATCATTCATTTCAATATGCATACACATACAAAATTAAATTCTAATTGAAACTTTTACATAATACTAAAGTTTAAATATTTCTTATATCATTTAATGCCTCTCCTAACCAATTTTAGAAGTGATACCTATTAAATATATCATTTATATGTCTTATGATCAATTTTAGTACTTTTTAGGTGGAAATATGTAGGATGCATAAAATAGAAATTATTTAAAGATTTTCAAATGCACCGAACCTTATCTAATTATTTGAACCCTTTCAATTAATTCCTATTTAATGTCCTTGCATAATAATTCAACATAAAAAAGAATACATATGCACAATCTTTCTATAATATATTTAAAATATATGTATCTTTTTTAATAGGAGTTATTTATAATAAATTTATCTTTTTACATGAGTTTTTAACAATAAAATTATTAGTTGATTTAAAATATTAAAATACAAATTAGTTAATCATTTAAGGAATCATGTGAAATTTAATTTTTTTATAAAATATATGGAATAATGTATGTCATGTTTGAGAGCATCATCTCTTCCATACCACTATTGAGTATATCAAAGTTTCAAAAATAAATGTTGGAAATAAAGATAATAATATATATACATAAGCTCTCCAAGAATGGTCACTTTGATGCATGTCCCAAATTTCTACTACAAATGTAGAGACAGTGCTCATGCATCCTACAAAACCAAGTTGAATGCCTTCTATGATATTTTTTGTAGCCTGATCCTTAATCTGCAAAAGGAAAATTTGAATTTAATATAATAATATAGTGGATATAAGAAAATAATTAGTATATAAAAATAATTTAAAAAATAATCTTGTACCATTAGATGAATTATTGTTAAAGTAGCCATAATGATGCTTGCCATGATATTTGTAAGTAATGTACCCACTGGTAGCCATTCTAAATGCTTTTGTTCTCCAATTCCTTGTCCATTGAGGTGTGCTATATACCATCTTATCCAAACTCCAAATGGTCCAACCAAACAAGCTACCCTTAATTTTGTTGGATGGTGGGATTTAAAATCAACCATTGATAAAACAAGGCTTCCTCCCCATAGTATTCCAGTGATGAACACAAGAATGATAAAACCATATAAACCACGTTGATTATTTTTTCCAAATGGGATCCATTTGCAAACAAACTGGTGCTTCTTGATTTGACTATGAACATATGCAATTAACTTTGCAAAGTCAATTCCTAGTATAAGTGACATTTGGGCCAACTCCATTCCTGTCATTTTATAAAAAAATATTTTATTATATGGATGATTAAATAATTCAATTCTTTGGGTTCAAAAATTAAAAAATAATCACTAAATAGATAGTAAAGAAATATGTTAAAAAGAAAGTAGATGCAAATGATAGTATATGTGGATCAAACCCTATGTGGTCTAGTGAATTGTTTGTAATTTGCAACAAATGTAATCCTTTGTAATTTTGTTGACAAATGATATTTAATACAAAAAAATAATAATCCCTAAGCTATGCACATACACATTGTGATGATGAAAATTTTAGTTCAAATGTAAATAAGGTAAAGCTCATTTTATTTGCATAATGTACCTAAAATAAGACCAACAATTCCAGCTACCCATTGTCCTTTAGTTGTTAGCTTTACCATTTCTTGAGTCCAAGATGCAAAAGTAGTAATACTTCCCATTAATCCTGTTGATAGTCCAATAGCTAATGGTTTAGAAAAAATGGAAATATTGGTCTTGAACACAACTCCAACTATTCCCATGAAAAAGCTTCCAACCTGTCATCAAATAGTAATTATTCTTAAATCAAAACATTCTTGATAATTGTTAGACCCTAACATGTTTTAATAAAATTATCTACAATATCTAAGTTTATTATACTATTTTAAAGGATAAAAATAAAGAAAAACTCATTACCATATTTGAAGGAAGATTATCATTACCATATTTGAAGGAAGATTAGAATAAAGAGCACTATAATCATTTGTCACGTTGGCCACATTTGGTCCAAATAAGAGTTGTAAGGAATACCTTATGACGACCTACAAAAATATATATATCAATGATTCAATATTAAATATAATGGATTTAATAAAAGATAAGTTTTAATCTTATTTTAGATCTTATATTAAAAATATTTGGTTATTGCACATCTTAAGAATATTAAATAAATTTTGACAAAATTATTTATTACATATTTCCCCTACCTACACTAGATTAATATTAGTACATTCTTAGGAGGTGGTGTGGATTTAAAGTTATTATATATTATTGTCAAATTAAAAATTATTCAATTTTTCCCTTATTTTTGGTATGGAAGACATAGAAAATATAAGAAAATTATGCTTGATCATTAGAGAAAATGATCTTATTTATTTACTATATATGAAAAAATTATAGATATGGATATTGAAGTTTACCCCAATAATACCAAATACTGCTAGATGAGAAAGGATCATTATATATTCCATGAAATGTAAACATTTCTCTAGGTTAACCTGCCAATATAATAAATTAAATGTTTTGTTAGTAATGCATTAATAGTATTTAAAAATAGATCTAAATCTAATAAAGTTATAGTAAGAAAATAATATATGTAACTATTTTTACTTTTGAACTTTATTATTTACATTATTTATCTTCAACTATTATAATAAGCTAACGTTAAACACACAAATGTTGAACATAGGAAACTTTATGAAATGTAAAGGAGACCCAATGCTAGATTTTAGACTTTCTAAATAGAAAATATTTTTGAATCTATGACCATACTTTCAAAGTGCTATTACTATTTTATAGATAAAATATTACATATTAACATCACTATTTAACATAGTCACTTTGTCAATAGATTTAAAATATTTATTATAATACACTATTAAAAATAAAGATTATAGTTCAAAAGGGAGCTATAAGATAATAGGAGAGTCAATTTTGAAAATGAAAATATTTAGAATCATATAGTCATTTACTAATTTACTAAATCTCTTGCACTATCTAATAATTATGGTTGCAAGAAAGAAAATTTATTAAATACTAGATTGAGTTTCTAATGAAAGGAAACCTATTTTATAACACAAATAAAAAATATCAACAATGATACACAAAAGAGTAGATTTAGAAGTGGTATGAGATTAATTGATTAATAAATTATCTAACACTATAAGTCATACATAACTCATACATGAGAATTTAGGCCATATTTATACATGTGTATAGATTGTGTACCCAAGTTACAAAATTTAGGGCTTTAGATGCCCTGTTTGGATATATCTGCCCATTAATTTACCCCTTTCTTTTCCCTTATTTATAGTGGATCCTTCTAGTGCTTAGATACTATTGACTAAAGGTTATGATCCTTATTCTATAACTCATGTAAGGATGAAACTAGAATATTACAATAGGTACATTATTTATAATTTAGTTTGAAGGCATAAAAGGGTCCCTTTTAGACATTAAAACATTCAAAACCTTCTTATAATAAAACATATCATCAAGATATCATGTGGTAGGACATGTTATCTTTTACTATGATCTATATTTTGGAGTAAGAGGTTCAAATATAGTAATTTATAGTCAAGATAATCAATTATAAAAACTATGATGTCTTAGGTAACATGTTCTACTATGAAGATTAAATTCTAGGACTCACAAAACTATTTCATATCAAAGAGAAAAATAAAGTAAATATTTTGGGTTATAAGGTTTCTTGACCCTAAAATTCTCTCATATTATACACCCCAAGTAACATAATTTTGAGTATGTTTCTGAAAATTAAGGAAGTGGGAGGGTTTTATGGCCATCCGAATCATATCACTTCATCTTCAAAAATAAAAGTATCATCATTTATTCCTCTACACTTCCATGAGACTAAATATTCCTTGTACTCTACCTTACTAGTTCCTTTTCTCATGCACTCATTTAGAATCTACGAGCTATCTCATATTTTAGCCTCTCAATAACCTACTACCTCTAATTTAGTTCTTATGTTAACGATCGATTTTCTACTACATAATCAAATTTAGGAAACTCATATAGATTTTCCATAATGAATATAAGTGAGATATCCAAACCCTATAATAAATCAAGTTTAAAAGAATTCTCATAATTCTACCTAACACCTTGCAAGGGCCAGTCTTCTTTAGCTTAAAATTGTTATATATTCATCAAAATTTTTATAACTAACCAACCCATTGGATAAATCTTCTCATATGTTATCATCGACACTTTCCTTATACTTACCACAAATTTTCTCCAACTAATTTACTTTTTCATGCATTTCTTTCATGTGTTGTACAAATTATTCTAAATTTACACCAATATATTCTCCATTAGAAACCTTCAATAAGTTTGCGACACATTTGGGATCGAGTTTATATAAATAATATAAAACAATTTATTGCCTCTACTTGATCAACTATTTATAGATGTTATGTTAAATTATAGATCAATTATATTACCATTCTCTTCCATAGCGTGTACCAAAAATGGCTTACTAACTTAGTACTTATATCTATGGTAATAGTTTATGGCAACTCATGTAACCTCACTACTTTTTTGAAGAAAAAATTCATAATCATAGAATCATAATTTAATATTTTACAATGAATGAAGTGCATCATTTTTTAAAACCTATCAATAAATATGAAGATAGACCCATTACCCCTTCGATTCTCTCACAATTTAAGGACTATACCCATAGAAAGTTCCTCCCAAGGGCTCTTTATATTTGGTAATGGGTTGTACAGTCTTGCATTTTAGGCAACACCCTTCATAATTGAATAAATCCTAGATATCTTAATAAATTTTTTGATATTAAAATATGCAAAAATGGATAGAAACACTACTCCCCTAGAATGGCCAATGTTTTATCTATACCAAAATTACCTCTAATCCTTCATTATGTAGTTCCCTAATAAGGTTCTCTCGCATGGAAATTTGTCATATACATAAATATATTATTCTAAACAAATATCCCTCTTGCACAAAGTAATCCCTAAAATAACACCTACCTCTTATCTAGGCCTCCATGTAACTATTTCATCAATCTACAAAATCTAGGTATATGGTGTACAAATTCTTCACCATTCCAAATCCTACCAACTCTAATGTAATAGTAGTAAAACATTATACATGATTTTTTCTCAATACATCTACCACATCTACCACCTTATTAGTTACACTATCTCTA
>VDFB02014722.1:0-17381 GCA_007258455.2 Sequoia sempervirens | reverse complement strand
AGATGGAGTAAAAATTAACCCAGATAGAGTTATTGAAATTGAGAAAGTGCCAAAACCTCGAAATGTCAAAGGAATACAATATTTCTTTGGGAAAATAAATTTCTTGAGGAGGTTTGTGATGAATTTTTTTGAGATAGATTTCCCTATTTCCAAAATGCTCAAGAAAGGAGCCAAGGTTGAATGGGGTGAGGAGCTAGTGCTATCCTTCCAAGCCATTAAGCAAGCAATAAAGGAGACTCATGTGTTAAGAACCCCTAATTTCTCCAAACCCTTAGAAATTTTCTCATTTGCTTCCTTACACACAATTGCAGTTGTGTTACAAAAGAACGCAGAAGGTTGTGAACAACCTATGGCCTTTTTTAGCAAATCTTTATAGGCTGCAAAACTTAAGTATGATATAAATGAAAAATAGGCATATGCACCGGTAAAAGAAGTGAAGTATTTTAGATCTTATTTGATGGGAGCTATTGTGATTTCTTATGTTCCTCATGTTGTTGTTAAAGAAATTTTCACACAGCAAGAGGTGTCTAGGAGAAGGTATAAATGGATAAATAGGATTCAAGAGTTTAATATTGAGGTTCAGATTACTAAATTGGTAAGAGGACAAGGAATGGCCAGACTCATGGGCCAAAGTAATCTAGAAGAAAATCAAATAAATATGCTAGAAGAGGAGAATAGATCACATCTATGTGAAATGGTGCATTCAAAATGGTATAGAGATGTGATATATTACTTGCAAAAAATGAAATGTCCTGATAACTTGAGTGAAAATGAGAAAATGACATTGAGATTACATGCTATCAAATATGTTATTGTAGATGGAAAAATCTAGTGGAGAAATGGAGAGGGTGTCATGTTGAAGTGTGTTGATCAAGATCAAGCAAAAGAACTTCTGAGTGGAATGCACAATGGAGTTTGTGGAGGAAATTATATGGCTAAAACAACTGGACATAAGATAATGAGGTTTGGTTTTTGGTGGCCTTCAGTTTTTAAAGATGCACACCAACTAGTAAGGACATGTGATGCTTATCAATGTTTCTCTAGTAAGTTAAAGTTTTTTGGCAACTTTCCTTTAAAACCAATTATAGTACAAGCCCCATTCCATCAATGGGTTATTAATTTTTTATGGGAGATAACATGTAAATATAGTGGAGGTCATTCCTAGATATTGGTTGCCACTTATTATCTCACAAAGTGGGTGGAAGAAATTCCAATAAAGAAAGCCACTAGTAAAGTGGTAGTTTATTTCCTAATGAGCAACATATTGACTAGATTTGGATGTCCATAAAGGATTGTGTTAGACAATGCAATGTGCTTCAGATCTAAAGAATACATGGAATTTTGTGAAAAGCATGGCATCCAAATTTATTATTCATCACCATACCACCCACAGGGGAATGGACAAGTAGAATCAAGCAATAAAATCTTGATGAAGATTATTAAAAGAATCCTAGATCAAAATAAAAGGGCTTGGGATTCTAAGCTGAGATTAGCAGTTTGGGTAGATAGGATAACTGTGAAGAAGGCAATAGGTTGTGCCCCATTCAACTTGGTTTATGGGATAAATGCCAGGTTACCCCAAAACAACTTAATGGAAACGTATAAGTTTGTCCAGATATATGATAATGAAATTGATGATGAAATGAAATTTAGAGTAGAAGCTCTTATGGAGTTGGACGAAGCCAGGAGGGAAGCAGAAAAGAAAAATGCTAAGTTGTAGTTGCAAGTAAAGAACTTGTATGACAAGAGAGAAATTGTAAGGAGTTTCAAAAATAAAGATCAGGTCTTAATGTGGAATTCTAGACTGCATGATAAATGGAAACATGGGAAATTCGATGCAATTTGGCTAGGACCATTCCTGATTAGTGATAAGTGGGGTGAAGATTTGTACTTCCTCTAAGAGATGATAGGAGATATTCATGAATTGCAAGTTCATGGACAGTTCTTGAAGTTATACTACACTTGAAGTTTTCTTTTCCATGAATATTAGTTTAGTGATACATAGGCTATGGGACTTTTGGAAACACACAATGATTTCAATGAAGCAATCTCAAACCCTCTTCTAGGCACCCTAGAGGAGATAAGCGTCAAAGTTTCACTTATGACTTGAAACCTTCACTTATGATTCCAAACCATTTGAATGCTCTTAAAAGACTCAACCAAACTTGACTTGAAAGTTGAAAAATCCCCAAACCTCTATCTTAGACAAAAACCTACTTTCTCACCTTGAATAACCTTCTAGCCCAAATTGGCCTCCAACAATGGTCTTTTTCACTTTTCCCACAAAATTTACAAAGGACTCCACAAATAAATGACTGATTAAGATGTATTTTGTGATGCTACATAACATACCAAAACCTTGTTGGCACTTGTTTTAGAACAACCTTCCAAAAACTTGTTGTCTCCATAGAATCTAGGCCTAATTAGCCCTATTTTTCAAAGCAACCCTATTACAATCTCAACTCCAAACTATGAGACTTTCAAAAGTGGTTTAAAATTTCTAAAAGAGCAAGGAATTTTTCCAGGGTCTTGGTCTTCCACAGGCACCATTAAGACCACTCAAACGCAAAGCCCTCAATGAAATTCCACAAACTGAAAGGTAGAAACTAACAATCCACTTCGAATATATTTTTAACTTTTCATCATTATATCAACATAGGTAAAAACACCTTAAACTAGAAAATGCCCACTTATTAGGGTATATCTCTTTACGCTATACCTTAGACCCCTTTCATGTTCAACTTTCCTTGCTTAAAACTTGGTGTACAAAGTCACTCTTTCCTACACAATGGTGGATCTATATAATACAAGAGTTAGATATGATCCATTTCCTGAAGTTTTCAAGTCACACTCTCCCATGAAATGGATCATTTATTCATGAAGACTTTGAAAGCGAGTGAAAATCTATACTTTTTGAGGAATGATCGTGTATATCTGGCCCGATTCCCAATGCTATTCGGTCATTCAAAAGGTTAAATTAATGTAAATACGGGATTCTCCAAACCATCCAAATGAACAAATATTCAATAGAAATGAATGAATCATAAAAGACTCAAAGGAAATTGCAAAAATTGGTGTTTTTTATTGTTTTCTCTTGTAGCGATTCATACATATCGATGCAAAATCATCCAACCTCCATAAAATGCCTTCTCAACCTTTTTTAAGTCATTCCCCAACTGATCCAACCCTTTTTGGACGAGTATTGGCTGGAACGTCTAAATGCGAAACGCGCGGGGTTTGGGTGAATTTTGAATTTCCAACTCTTATTTTATTGATTCCTACAACCTAAAAACTACCTAACCTTTGATATTTAACCTTGATTGATATAATTAAAGCCCTATAGACCTACCTAAACTCTTAGGACACTACTCATCCACTTACATTACATTTTGGTCCTAGGGTCCTTATCAGGACCCTCAGGACTTTTGACCTCTTTCATGTTTTTATCCATTTCAAAAGCCAATATAGGCTTCAAGATGTTATAGTTGATGATTTTGAATGCTTGACAGGTCTTCCTGACACCTACAACCTCCTAGCTCTTGAACTGACCCCTAAGGAGCTTGGCTGCCCCTGCACCATTCTCCCCAAGAAAGAAAGTTTTTTGACCCAAGAAGAATCCAACTTATTGCCACCACAATACTCCCTGCTCTTGGATCTTTGCACCTTTTGATCACAGACCAAGAAATCACCTAAAGTCACCTTCTTCCCTCATGTCACTCAATATGTTAGAATCAAAACAATGTAGTGTTTTTCCTCTTTGTTGTTTAAGATCAGTCTTTTCTAGTGCCCTATTTCTTCCTTCATTCCACTGATTCCTTTGCAAAGAAACACCACCACTATCATGCTCAACTATAGGGAATTCAATGCCTCCAACATTGACATTGTCCAAGTCCCACAAACTGTAATTTTTAGGACTATATCCTTCATAACCCTGCTGCAACTTTTCATTTCTCAACCAACCAATGTCTTCCCCTATCTCACCCTACTTATTTACTTGTAATTTTTTCTCAAAAAAGATCACAAAACTCTCATTAGACTGCTCTAAAGGCAAAGGCACCAATTTGTATCTAATATCTCCTTTGTGAACCAAATATGTATTATGGAATCCATCATGCACTGTCCTCCTAGCATACTGCCATGGTCTCCCTAAGATGATATGACCACAAGTGATTGGAATGAAATCACAAAGAACCTTTTGCTGATATGCACCAATTGAAAAATTGACAAAAGCCCGCTTACAAATCTCTACATGCTGCATTTGAGTTACCCAAGTGGCCTTGTAGGGAGTAGGATGATCAAATGTGTCAATTCTCAACTTGGTTATCATATCAGATGAAACTAAATTGCTATGTTATCCTGAATCTATGAGTAATTTGCATATCTTACCATGACTGAGACAATTTGTTTTAAAGATAGTTACCTTTGGCTCTTGATGTAGTCTTTCTCCTTGCTTGACCATAAGAAACTCACCATCAGTCATAGGGTCTGCAATAAATGTTTTTGATTCCTCCTTTTTGTCCTCTTCTTCTTGTACCAAGTTAGCTTTCCTTTTTCTACCCCTATCAGATTACTCCCATTTAGGATACTTGAAGGAAGGATTCCTCGGTTAATTGCAATTTTAACACCTACCTATGAATGGGCCTTTACCTTATCCAAATCTACCTCCCCCTCTAGGAGTGTATCCACCTCTTTGATCTGAAACCACCTCTTTTACCTTGTCATTGCTGCCTTGTCCTTGTTCTCTATTACCTCTGTCTCTGTTTGAACTACCTCCTCTTCCACCATTGCTTGACCTTTCTTGCTTCCTTTTCACCTTTTCTTCTACTCTAATGGCCAATTGAAAACATTCTCCTAATGTCCTTGGAAATTTCGAACCAATCTCATCTTGTAAGTTATATATCAAGCCCTTGATATACCTGGCTACTTTCTCATCTTCTTCCTCATATCCTCCTCTGATACCAAGCTTGTGAAATTGCTCAGTATAGGACATCACATCCATGTTCTTTTGTCTTAAATTCTACCTCATCCTCTTCACATGAATGGTATAATCAGATGGTAGGAATTTATCTTTGACCAAACTCTTCATCCTTTCCCATGTAATTTTTTTTCCAATCCCTTAGCCATCCTATCATTATGAAAACTAGTCCACCATTTCAATGTCGTACCTCTCAACTTAGTTTTGGAAAACTTAACCTTCCTCTCTTCATCCATCTCTTCAAACTCAAAATAGTTCTCTAAGGCATCAAGCCATCCTAACACCTACTCACTATCCATCTTCCCTTGATATATAGGAAAATCTATGTGACTCTTTCCTCCATGACCTTGTACTACTTTCAACAAGCTTACTAGCCTCCTTTCTTCAGGCTCTTATATCTCACTTGCAGGTTGTCCTCGATTTACCCTCACATGCTCTTCATCTTCATCACTATCTTCTTGGTTTTCTTGTTCTTATCTTCTATTTCTCTCAAGAATGTTTATCCTTTCTTGAATAGTCTCTCTCTCTCCCTTCTCCATTTCCTTTCTTCCCTTGCTCTAGCTTGCTTTCTTGCTGCTTGTTCTCTTCTTTCCCTTCTCTCCCTTTCCAAGGTTTCCCTTAACTCCTCTAACTCTCTTGCTAGTTGATTTTTAGGTTCCAGTGCTGATTATTAAATCCCTAAAGGACATACTCACTACTCTAATACCACTCTGACGCAAAGGCTATGGGACTTTTGGAAACACACAATGATTTCAAGGATTACAATGAAGCAATCTCAAACCCTCTTCTCGGCACCCTAGAGGAGATAAGCCTGAAAGTTTTACTTATGAATTTAAACCTTCACTTATGATTCCAAACCATTTGAGTTCTCTTAAAAGACTCAACCAAACTTGACTTGAAAGTTGAAAAAGCCCCAAACCTCTATCTTAGACAAAAACCTACTTTCTCACCTTGAATAACCTTCTAGCCCAACTCGGCCTCCAACAATGGTCTTTTTCACTTTTCCAACAACTTTTCCAAAGGACTCCCCAAATAAATGACTGTTCAAGATGTATTTTGTGATGCTACACAACATACCAAAACCTTGTTAGCACTTGTTTCAGAAGAACCTTCCCAAAACTAGTTGTCTCCACATAATCTAGGCCTAATTAGCCCTATTTTTCAAAGCAACCCTATTACAATCTCAACTCTAGACCATGATACTTTCAAAATTGGTTTAAAATGTCTCAAAACCAAGTATTTTCAAGGTCTTAGTCTTCTATGACACCGTTAAGACCCTCAAACACAAAACCCTCAATAAATTCCCCTAAAACTAGGGCTTCTTGAAAACTAGCTTTCCCATCACTTCTAGAATATTTTTTTAACTTTTCATCATTAGATCAACATAGGTAAACACCTTCAACTAGAAAAAATACCCCTTATTAAGGCAGATCTCCTACTGCTATACCTTAGACCCCACTTTCATGCTCTTTTCCTTGCTAAAACTCAGTGTACACCCAAGAATCACTCTTTCCTACACAATAAATTGTTAGATCTATATAATACAAGTTATATATGATCCATTTCACAAGTTTTCAGTCACACTCTCCCATGAAATGGATCATTTATTCATGAATACTCTTAAAACTAGTGGAAAATCTGTACTTTTTGAGGACAGTCAGCAATATATCACAAGAAACTAATTCCCAATGCTATTCAAGTCATTCAAAAGGTTAAATTCATATAAATATAAGTTCTTAAACCATCCAAATGAACAAATAGTCAATAGAAATGGATAGATCATCAAAAAGACTCAAGGAAATTGCAAAAATTGGTGTTTTTATTGTTTTCTCATGTAGCAGTCTGTACAAGTCTATGCAACATTAGCCAAACTTCATATAAATTCCTTATCAAACTTTTTAGACTCATTCCCCAACTGATCCAACCATTTTTTACTGGTTTCAAAGCATTATTAGTGCTAAATCATCAAAAACACACTTACCCGCCCAAAGTTGGAATTGAAAATTTTGAATTTTCAACTCTTATTTTATTGATTCCTACAACCTAAAAAACTACCTAACCTTTGATATTTAACCTTTATTGATATAATTAAAGCCCTATATACCTACCTACACCCTTAGGACACTATTGGTCCACTTACATTGCATTTTGGTCATAGGGTCCTTATCAGGACCTTGAGGAATGTTGACCTCTTTAATTTTTTTATCCATTTCAAAAGCCATTATAGGCTTCAAGATGTTATAGTTGATGCTTTGGAATGCTTGACAGGTCTTCTTGACCCCTACAACCTCCTGGCTCTTGAATTGACCCCTAAGGAGCTTGGGTTCCCCTGCACCATTTAGGTTTGTATATTTTGTATATGTCTTGTACATAGGTTGGATTATTTTGTCTAAAAAATTCCTTGTTGGTCATCTCTACCTCCTAGTTTTCTATCAGTGAGATTCTAAATTCTCGCTCCATTCGAGTGGAATGAACATCCCCAATTGGAGCCACTGTTGGAGCTTTCAAAATTTTATCCTTGTTCCACTCAAGTCCTACCTCATGTCGCTGATCTTTCATGATGTTGAGAATTTTGAAGGGCTAGGGTTTTAGCTTTTTCTTCATCTTAAACCCTAGTGTTTGTTTTCTACATTGGTTGAGGTTCTATTTGGATGTTTCCTTTTTTTGAAGGGTCTTAAAATGACTTGTGCCCCATCGTTCCATCTAGATGTTGGCCCCTTCAGTTTCTAATTTTCGCAGCCTTCCATAAGTTTTTATTTTCTCCTAGGTCTAGGCTGACCTTGTGCTTTTTCATTTTAAAAAGAACTTATATTGTTGTTTGTCATCCGCCTAGTGGTGTCCCATTTCATTTTTAATAATATTTTTATTTTGCAGAAGGTAGAATTAGCGCTACCATTGATACATTTGTTGTAGATATCAATGGCACCTGCTATCCCGCGATCAAGATTTATGGGATCGTAATATCACGGGCGGGTGCCACATTCCCTTCCTAAAGGATGAAATCTGCGTGATCATTTATGTGTAGTATTTTCAAGATTGACGGTGCTTGCCATCCTGCAATCAGGAATTATGGGATTGCGATATCACGGGCAATTGCCATGTGCCTCATCTAATGAAGCCTAAGGAGTGAAGGAATCATTTGCTGGTTTTAAATGTATTACAAGGTAGATTACTAATGCGCTTGTAAGATGTATGTGTTTTATTTCAACACAGATGTTATGATTTTAAGGGAAAAATTGCTTGACAGTTAAAGGAAAGGATGATGACCATTTTTGGAGCAGGATCTCTAATGAGAAAGATCAACAGTTGCTTGCCATCCCAGGATGGTAAATTGGGGGATTGCGATATCATGGGCAATCACCACATGGTGGGCCCCTTATTACCATGTTGGTAATTATTTTAGCCTATTTTGAAGATGGTCGTTGATGTTTTGATCTAACTAGAGGATCAACAACTCAAATTTAAATATGTATCAAGTATGGTTGGAGCCATTCATGCAACTCATGAGTGAGCTGTAATGGCAGATGAGACATCTATTGGTGAGATTTGATCGACATAAAATCAATTTACTTGTCTTATTTGTGTCACAAGGCATACAGTTATTTCATGAAAAAAATTTCAAAGCCGAAGGTGAAATTGTGAGTAGCTACAGCTAGAATTTTGAGCTTGTGCAAGAAGAGCTATAAGTTGATTTTCTCTACTTCCCAGTCTTTCTAGACTTCAATTTGGGAAGGGGGGTTTGCTATGCTTGTCATTGAGCTAATAGAAATATTTTTAAGGGCTATATCTTAATCATAAATCCTATGGAATTGCAGTATTTTATTCTATAATCTCTTATCTCTGCCTAGTCCTAAGCCACTTAAATTGTAACATTATAGTGAAGCCCTAGTTTTTCTAAGATGGTGCCACCCAAGTAGCACACTAGCCACATTGAATATTTGAAAAGAAACTTGTATGATGATTTCCTTGGTCAATTTCCATTATTAATGAATGATAGAAGGAAAGGTGTTGTATTGATGTGAGGGAAAATCCTAGGGGAGGGGTTGGTGTTTAATAGTTCAAACATTGTTGATGCCAGGATTCCACTCACTAGCTTAGAAATGTTTAGATTATGGTATTGACAGAGGAATTTTCCTCACGTTCTTTATTTGAGTGAGTCAATGATGACTTGGTTCCTATTAATCTTGAGGAAATGAAGTAGGAGTATGCAAAGTTGAAATATCTTTTTAGGGCTAAACTACTTCCACCTCATCTGGTTAAGGTAGGAGGTTCACAATTTCATAGCATCCCTAGTCACCATGAACCTTTTAGATTGAATTGTTCTGCAAAACCCTTCCTAACTACTTTCTATTCATTATATCAGATTTTGGGTTTCAATCCTGATGCAGTAATGCCTATTGCATACATGTTCATGGGGGTGCAAATACAACACCCTAACTTCTCTATGGCATATGACTTTGCTTCTTTCTTAGCTAAGAGAATTCATGAAGGGTTGTCGAAGCTGCAAAAAAGTGATACTGGTACTCAATTCTTTTGGTATTCCATGTTGATGCATATGTTTCTGTTTAGGAATGTTGACTTCTTTGCTAAGAAGATGAATTTAAGGAAATCAGTTGATGGAGAAAGATTGTTAGTACAGATATGGGCTACATATTTATCCAATAATAAGGAAAACACCCATTATGTACAATTTGATAATTGTTTTGCTTCTAGATTAAGGGCTAGATTGATTGTAAATGTACCTCAGATCACTAATGAATTACATGACTTCCTCATGCCAAAGGAGAGGAAGCCAAAATTGAGAGTTTTACATAACTAGGGTGACATTATCCCATACCTAGTTAGCACTGTCTTGAGAATATATAGATTTTAGGGAGTCCCTCACATTCTGGCATACAATGTGCCACGAAGAATAGGGTTTGTAAAAGTTGTGTGAGATGGGTTGTATTCATGAAGATAACCTTACTGGAAAGGGGAAGGGAACATTATTCCCTGATTATATAGTAGTGTTTGAATTTACATTTTCAAAGGGAGGCTGGAAAGATTTTGATAAATTCTTTGTTGATTACCATTTGAGATTTCATCCAAGGAGAAAACATGATCCTGAAGGTTTCTTTGCTCTTTTCAGACAAAGAATAAAAGGTGGCAAGATTGCACATGAGTTCAATTTCCTTGAGGACCTGATCATAAATGAATTTGATTTAAATAAGCAAGAATTGAACAAGGAGAAATAGATAGCTTATAGTAAGCTATTGGATTTTGTGCATGAGATGGATCTGAATTATAATCCACTAATGGAATTCACTCCATACAATAAGAAAATTTATTTTCTAATGAAGAACTTCAAGTAGATTAAGGACACCTTGACAACCAAAAAGATAAATTTAAGGCTAAGGCTAGGTATGTAAGGACAAAGTGTTGGGAAAATTGAAACAAGGTCAGTATACCAACCTATAGAAAGGTCGACCATCTATAGGAGGAAAAGGGATAGTAGCAGTGATGAGGAAGAGGTTGAAAAAAATGGGAAGAAAATAATGAAGGCACCTCCATGACCAGGTCCAAAATTCAAAGTACTCAGGCATTACAATCTTCACCAGAGCACAATCCCCCATCACCACCATATGATCCAAGACCAAAGAGGCAAAGAACTGATCACCCACATGAGGATTTGATAGATGACATTATTGTTACTGATCAGGACATGTAGGTTGGTATGCCTTCCCGTCCTAGGTCAATTAAATTGGTTTTATCCGATTTGGATATGAAGGGTAAAGTGTGCAAGATGCAAGAATGTAAGCTTGCAAGGAGTTCTTAGATGACAATGCATTTTTAAAGACTCTTGTATTCTTGCAATTGGCATGGAGAATTAAATTTGAAGAGTATCAAAATAAATGTAGCGAGAGAAGAGAACTAAGGCTTGATAGGTCAGATTAGGAGAATGATAAAGAAGTAAAAGATGAACTAATGGAAGAGTTCAAGAAAATCACTCTTGAAGAAGGAAGATAACTAGTGATTCAGGCTAGTGTATTGATTTTTCTTGAATGGGACATTGCAGATGTAGTGGCATTTAATGCTATTATGAAGTCAAGAATCCTTTTCAAGATTCTGGAGAAGAATTTAAGGCAGCATTACAAAATTATTCCTTTAGTGTAGAATATGAGACCTTGGCAATTTGGGCATTGCCTCCATATGGGAGAAAATAAAATATTGTTGATATTAATCCAAATTTCAAAGGAGGATTAATAATAAAGAGAGCCTCAGAAACTTCAACCATTGAGGCCACTAATATAACTATGAATGTGGCCAAGTTGGCTCAAAAACCTGCTAAAAGGGAGGAGGCTAAAAGAAAGAGCCTAATACAAAAGTATAACACTTTGATTGAAGAATATAATAAAATGCAATAGAGAAATGTTTAGTTGCAAACTTAAGTAGAAAGTTTCAAGTATAGACATATTGGGGAAACGTCCAATGCTCAAGGAAACAACACATTACCTCCCACAACAAGGTCAATGCCTCCTGCTTCTCCAAATGTTTCTACACCAGGGTCTCCCATGCAAAATAATTCTCTCACCCCTCCTCTAGAACAAATTGATGAAGAAATAGAGTGCTCTGTTGATCCAACAAAGTGGTAGCTCATAGAGAAAATTGATGAATTACAGACATTAGAAAAGGTTAGAGAGGAGGGATTGATTTTAAAGGAAAAAAAAAATTGTTACTACTATTTTGGAGCACTTAAATGAAAGGGTAGATAATAAATTTCCCTCCATACATTCTTTGTATTCTTTGCTATTACATGCAATAAAGAATATTGACAGGGATTAGGAGATAGTGATTCCAATGATTGAAAATTGGATCCCTAGGACCAATGACCTAGATATCATGAATGAAGCCTCAAGGTTTGATATAAATGATAGGCCCCAATAATTGAAGCCTACTCATATATTAGTAAAATAATTGCAAGGTTTTCAAACCTTACAAGATGATTTAAGTAGGAAGATTAGGGAGTTAGTGACGAATTTCAATGATTGGGGTAACACACTATTACTTGATATAATTGATGAGAAGGGGGAAATCAGAACACTCTAACAATGGCAGGATCAAGCAAGTAAGGTCATCAATAATAAAATTAAAATAATTTGTGATGACTCAGATTATGATTTGCTGGTAAATTGTATGGATAAGATTATTGGTACCAACTCATTTTTGGAGTCTTTTGAAAGAGATGCTAATTAGGTAATGGTAAAGTATATGCCTTATAGTACAAAGGTAAGTGAGATGATTAATTTTGATTGATCAACTGATGAAGAATACTAGAGGTGGGTAGCTAAGTATTTGATTGAGGATGATTAAAAGGAGTGGACTACTGAGAGGTGGCAAATTAGATGCTACGGTTACAACAATTCCAGTTTTGGGTTGATGGTTTTCTTGGCATAGGTTTCACATGGTTTTTTGTTATTGCATCAACCTTCCTCCACCGACATGATGAATGAGAATATTCTCCAGGATCATTGTTGTTGTAACAATTTTTGGAATGTTGTCAGGTGCCCCAATCGACTGGTGACATGTGTACTTTCTGCCCTGATGCTTGTTTTCTCCTTCATTTTCTATTAGAAGGATTTCAAGGCCAGAAGTATAAGTTAGCAAGTTAGAGAATTTTGATCGATTCAAGGTGAAGTTGCAAAGAAGATTGTAAAGCCATATGTTTATAGAGAGAAATGAAATTTAGGATTCTAAGTCATACTGTGATAGGTTTTGAGTTCATGAGGAGTTAATGTTGCATAACAGTACTAGCATTTGAATTGAAATGATAAATTTGAGCTCGTGTCTCTCCATTGTATGCACATATTTGAACTTTGAATAAAATAACTAAGGGTTGTTTCATTCATCTCATTGTTGTGGTGTGTATGATTCTATTTTAGCTTTAATTCAAGGAATTAATTAAAATTCTTGAATGAGATTATGGTAGATATGTTCCGTATAAGGATTTGATAATTAGTATTGGGTTAGAATACATTCTGGTGAAATTGTAATGCAATATTGTTAGGGACCTTATATGTCATATACTTCATCTGTTACAAACCTTTAAATGCTTATGAATTTGACTCCTACAATGGATATATGGCACTAATCTAAATTGCATTCATTTGTGTGATTCAGTATTAGTTTGTCTTTGTCTAGAGCTTGTTATAGATTTTAATTCATTGACTATTTTATATATTATGGATTGTGTTGTAGTCATCCCATGCTCCATATAATTGATATTTTTGAAGAATAGTCGATTCTATCCAATATTATCTTATTGTGTTGAGCTATTAAGTGGGATTATCTATTATTAATAATTTTTTTTTATGATAATGGTTCAAAGGTTGTAAACACATTAAGGGATTCCCCCTAGTTCTTGTAGATACCAAAGTGTAGGAGGCCTTTTAAAGTCCTCATCAGTTGGTCTAGGTCCTTTGAGCTGCCCTTGATTGGAATTGGCGATTCCATAGTTAGATTAGAAGACCAACCTAGTCATAGCATAAAAAGGAACCAACATATGGCATTTCCTTAAATCCTAAAAAAATGTTATTTTTCTATGGCAAAGGGAAAGCTATTAGGGAATATAGTTTCCAAGAAAGGAGTTAGAATTTATCCTAGGAGAGTAGAAGCTATAGATAAAATCCTTATTCCTAAAAATGTTATGGCCATTTATTCCTTCTTTGGACAAATAAACTTTTTTAGAAGATTCATATCCAATTTTATGAAATTATCAAACCTATCTAAAAGATGTTGAAGAAGTGGGCTGAAATTAACTGCATTGTAGAAGCACTTGATGCAATTGTATCTATAAACATGGCAATAAAAGAGGCCCCAATGTTAAAATCCCTTCATTTTAGTAATCCTTATCATTTTTTTTTGTTTGCCTCATACCACACCATTTTAGCAGTGATATTATGAAAGAATGATAAACAGTATGAGGAACCCATATCCTTCTTTAGTAGATCCCTCCAAGGAGCTGAGTTGAAGAATGATATCATAGAGAGAAAAGAATATTCTCTTGTCAAAATAGTAAAATATTTTAGACCCTATCTAGTAGGAGAAGAAATAATTGCATATGTTTTGAATGTAGCTATCAAGGATGTGTTTATACAAACTAAAGTCATAGGGAAAAGGTGCAGGTGGATCAACAGGATTCAAGAATTTGATATTGAAGTTCAAATCTCCAAGCTAGAAAGAGGGAAAGGCCTATCCAAGCTAATGATTGAGTCAAATTTTGATGCATCCCAAATTTGCAACATAGGGGAAAAGTAGACCATGACTCTAAGCATAGAGAATACTACATGGTACACTAACATAATGTATTACTTGAAGAACATGAATTTTCCTAAACACGTGAATGAGAAATAGAAGAGATCATTGAAGTTACATGCCTCCACTTATGTTTTCATGGATGGTGACTTATACTGGAAAAATAAGGATGGAATACTACTATTATGCCTAGATGGATCTCAAGAAAAACATGTATTAAGAGAAATGGATGAAGGAGTTTATGGGGGACATTTTTTAGCCAAGACCGATGCCCATATAATTTTTAGGGTAGGGTACTATTGGCCTAGGTTTTTTAATGAATCTTTCACCTATGTAAGAAAGTGTGAAGCCTACCATAAATTCTTTGGAAAAATTGAAATATCAAGGGGCACTACCACTAAGACCGATGTAGGTTGAAGCTCTCTTTAACTAATGGGGGATTGAAATTATTAGGGAGATACCAAAAAAATATAGTGGAGGTCACAAATGGATATTAGTGGAAACTGATTACTTGAAAAAATGGGTGGAAGCTATTCCAAAAAAACAAGCCACTAGAAAGTTGTAACAAATTTTTTGATGGAGAATATTATTACAAGGTTTGGGACACCTATGCGGTTAATAAAAAATAATGGTATGATTTTCAAATTGGAGGAGTTTAGGAAATTATGTGAAGCATATGGCATTACAATTTCATATGCCTCACCCTATCATCCACGGGCTAATTGGTAGGCCAAATCAAGTAACAAGAATATTTTCAATATTATTAAAATGTTGTTAGACAAAAAGAAAAGGGCATGGGATTTTAAATTGAGAATGGAAGTATGGAAAGATAGAATCAATATGAAGAAATCAGTTGGTAGACCACCCTTTGAACTAGTGTATGGGGGACAAGCTAGAATTCCTTTGCAGAATCTTCTACCCACATACAAATTCATGCTTCAAGAAGACCTACATATCCTTGAGCCAACGGAGGAAAAAATAGAACAATTGGCAGAACTAGATGAAATCAGGAGTTGTCCCAACTAAAAAATACAAAAATACAATAAAAAATGAAGTATTTATTTGAAAAAATAACCAAGGACATAAAGTTTGAAGAAAATGATATGGTATTACTATGGAATGCAAGGGGATAGGATAATGGGAAGTATGGGAATTTTGAAGCTCTCTAGATAGGACCCTTTTCCCTCACTTGTAAAGGAGGTGAAGATTCCTAGTATTTACAAAACATGTCAAGAGAAACTAAGGAATTTCCAGTGCATGGACAATTCCTAAAGAACTTCTTTTCTTACATCAATTTTCCATGCATTGTAGTTTAGCTGAAGGTCAAGAATTTCTAGTGCATGCAAAATTATTGAAATGCTTCTTAAAATAATAATCTTCCATGCATAGTAGTCTTAGGTTTAGATTCCATTTTCACCCATTTGATCACATTCATTCATGGTATGATCTCAGAGATCATTTTTGGATTCTTGCAATGACCTCATGCTCATTCATCTCCAATTGAAGCCACTGTTGGAGCCAAAAAATCCACATAGGTTTTCTTGCACACCTCCATTTTCACCCATCCTCCCACATCCACTATATGCTCCATCTCCATTTCATAATAATTGACTTTAATATAAAATACCAAAATAAGACCTTTGATCTTTACAATGAAGTGAAGTCCCTTCCTAAAATTTTCTCGTAGTAGCACACAATATGTCACCAAGATAATGCTATATTACAAAGAGTCTCATCATATTCTTTTCTACACAAGAAAAAAGGGTTGATAAGAAATGTAGATGAGACACTTGAATTTGTAAGAAACATATGTCTAAGAGACTTGGACATGTCGAGGAGAGAATCTAACATGTCTAACCATCAAATCATACAAGTGTCAACAATCAGGAAACATAAAAACATCTCTCAGACATTGAGAGATTATTATAAAATTAACAATAAATCACTAGTGGAACAAGCACTGATGAATAAACAATTTCAAAGAGACATCAACATATTATCAAAGAGAGAAGCAAGGAAGTCTCTTCAACACTCAAGGAGAAAAATATTGGCAAGACACTGAGGCATCAAACAAACACTAGATAAGGTCTCATTGACATTCCAACAATGATATGTCGAGGAGACATAAATTTTTTGAGAAGACATCATCAAAATTCTCGCAACATTCTGGCACAAGTTATCAGTGATACTAAGGAATGTTTGAGAGAGGTTACATTATCAACAAATATTACTACCAAGGAAATAAATAAAGACATTCCAAGGAGACATGGGCTTGTCAGCAAGAGAAATCCACCAGTCTCATTGACAATAAAGAGGACACATCAACAATTGGAAGAATCTTCGAAATGGAGTATGATATGAAATACATCATACATAATGAAGAAACTCAAACCAAAAGTGAGTATGTTGAGCATTTATTGAAGATCAACATTTTCATATCAGGGGCCAAGTAAGAGAGGAGTGATAAAGACTAGAGTTTGATGGTTTTGGATACACAGTCATGGTGCATGAGCCTTGAATAGGTCTTAGATGGCCACGAGTGCTTGTTGGAGTTTAATGAACTGTAGTGCATCCACTAACAAACTCCTAATATTTTAATGTTTATGTTTATTATTATTTAGTTATGAAACAATGTGATTTTTTTTAAATGGGCCTAAAGCTTGTTGCTTCCCATACAAATAGAGAAACTAGGGCTTGATTTTGATATCATCTTAATAACATTCCATTTCATTAGAATAGGCATTAGTAAGAAGATATATTGTACAACTCACCCATCCATACCATATTTAAAAAGGACTTCTATTATAATGCTTATATTTTGAAGTAATACAATGGATAAAACTATTTATACATCGTAATTCATTATTAGTGTTCAATTACTATGTCAATTTTCATGCCAATCTATTACTTTGTTGTCTCCAAAGTGGTATGTTCAAGTTATTTATGTCTGCAAGATTTATTAGAACACATTTGTTGTTACTATGGGAAAGAGTTTATTCATTTGTAAGCTGATGTAAACCAAAATCCTTTCTAAAATTTTACTTTAATTGGTCTTTGCCCAGTGTTAAAATCCTTTTAAAGAAATTGTGTTTATTTTTTTTGATTAATCTTAAGA